>SKCR01031871.1:0-117531 GCA_019454045.1 Zanthoxylum bungeanum
TATGAAAAAAATATGCAGAAACTAATTTTAAATAATGAAATTGACACTACAAGAATTAGACCATTTAGCGTCGAATTGTTTCGACGCCATAACTTACTATTTCGACGCAAATGATATTTAGCGTCGAAAAAATTAGACGCCAACAATGGACGATAAAATGTCGACGAAAACCACTTTTAGCGTCGAAATAATTAACTGCGACGCTAAAAAACAGTATTCTGCGTCCAATTTATTTCGACGCTAAAGTTAAAACCATCAGAGGCAAGACCTAACCTGACATTACGGGGGTCCTCAGCGAAATGGGGGTACATGTCATCAAATTCCTTCCATTCGGTTCCGTCCGCAGGATGTCTAAGTATGCCCTCCGCACCGATCCTCTTTTCATGATGCCACATCATATCAGTCGCTGTGTGTCGTGACATGAACAATCTCTGCAGCCTGGGCGTTAAAGGGAAATATCGCAATATCTTTTGAGGCACTTTCTTCCCCATACCACGGACTTTGTACCGACTTTCACCACATATCGGACAATGTTCAAGTGATTCATACTCGGCACGAAATAATACACAATCAAACTTACAAGCATGAATGGATTCATACCCCATTCCCAGATCACGCAACATTTTCTTTGCCTCGTAGTACGACTTAGGCAATTCGCTTCCAACCGGTAACATTTGGGCCAGTAACTCTAACATCATATCGATACTTTTGTTGGTCATTCTGTTGATCACTTTAATGTGTAATAATTTCACAACGAAATTCAAGATCGACATTCCAGCACCTTCGAATGGAATTGTTTTTGCCTCATCAAGTAGTTCACTAAATAAATTTTGATCATTTCCACTTAACACTGGCATGTCGCCACTAACACTATGACCAAGTTGTGGACCTTGTAAGTCATGCAAAATATCGGCGATATCATCGTTTGCAGGTTGATTGTAACTACTGCTCCTTCGCCGACATCAAAAAACCGTGACTGAGAATGATACTGCTCACCGTGATAAATCCACGTACGGTAAGTGAGTGATATTCCTGGCATGTATAAATGATTATGAACTTCATCTCTAACCGCTTCCTTTTCCTATTCAAACAATTTGCACATGGACAACGAACACGACCTTCTGCATCAATGTGTTGTTTTGCGACTTCCATAAACTCAGACACTCCATTACGATATTCAACACTCAATCTATCCAGAGAGCTCATCCAATTTCTATCCATTTCAGCAGAATACCTAAATATAATAATATAATTATTAGATATCATTTTACATTGGAATCAACATTACTAATTCAGTAATACTTAATATAAGCATATATATATATATATATATATATTTGGTTGATAAATTAATTAAATAGTTTACAGAAAAATTCTATTTTGTTAATTAATATACTTACTCTACATATATGAATCATAAATCACTAACAAACAGCATATAAACAACATATATAATCATAAAAATTGAAAATAATAAAGAAATATGAAAGAAGATTTACCTTTTTGGAAATTGATTACAATTTTATTGAAAATTTTTAGGAGAGATGTGAGGCTGTAGAGGAGAAATTTTCAGATTTCAGAGGATTTTTACGAAGAGAATGAAGAAAAAACAGAGGGGGGAGAAGGGGTGTCGACCTTCTGTTTTTTAATCTATCTTTAGCGTCGCATTTAGTATTTTCGACGCCAATTGTTTCCGGTTTTAGCGTCGAAACAACCTTTTCGACGCTACATGTTCCATTTTTAGCGTCGCAAAACGTTTTTTCGACGCTAAATATAAAAAATTAGCGTCGGATTAAATTTAGACGCGAAAAAATCAAGTTCTGTCGGTTCGAAGCTTCATAACTCTTTAGCGTCGAACAAATATTCGACGCTAAAAGTATTATTTGTGGCGTCGAATATTCACAATCGACGCTAATTATATACGTTTTTAGCGTCGACACCGTTTTGTCGATGCTAAATATCAAACATATAGCGTCGAATTAAATTTAGACGCGAAAGAATCAAGGACTGTCGGTGGAAGCTTCATAACTCTTTAGCGTCGAACAAATATTCGACGCTATAAAAGTATTATTTTTTTGCGTCGATTATTCACATTCGACTCTAATTGTTTCCTTTTTAGCGTCGAATGTAAATTAGACGCGAAAGAGTCAAGGATTTGCCGGTGGAAACTTCATACACCTTTAGCGACGATATATGTTCGACGCTAAGAGTTAGTTTTGGCGTCGACTCCGTGTTTCGACGCTAATAGTGCAATTTTGGCACCAAAAATTATTGCAATAATATAATTATGCAGCGTCGAATATTTTTCGACGCTAAAGGTCTGTTTTTAGCATCGACGAAACTATATTCGACGCTAAAAAATTAATATTCTGCGTCGAATTTTTATTCCGTCGCTAAAAACATGACATATAGCGTCGAAACGAATATTCGACGCTAAACTAACTTTTAGCGTCGCATATTGTTTCGACGCTAAATATTTGGACGCTAAAAGCCATAATTCTTGTAGTGTGATTCCCTTATTCCGTCCAAATTGATTATTTTATTTCCAAGTGACGTGATTGGTAGTGTTGAGTTCGGGATTTGATCTTCAGGTCATGAGTTCGAATCCAAAGAGTATTTTTTTTTTAAGAATCTGAGAGCCGGAGGTTTTATTTGCTCCATTTGAGCCCAAAAGGGATGGTTTAAAGGTAGGATTTCCAATAATTTAAAAAAAAATGTGTTAAAATTATCTTTTAGTACTTTATGATTAATGGTAGTCATCATTATATCACCTTCACAATTTTATTATAGGGTTTTGCAATTCAAAATACATTTACTAAATTTTGAGAACAGTGACTTACAAACTTGTCCACTCCCCTGACTAACCTTTACAAACACCCTTTTCCTTTTTATTCTTGTTGCTAGAACAAAAGTATTACCTACTCTTCTAATTCTTTTTTTTGTTCTCCACTTTAAATGATCACCAGAACAAACCTAACTGGCACTTATGTACCAAAATCCATCTATATTCACTAATATCTATCAATTGATTAAGAACAATGTATGCAGAAACTAAATTGGCAAAAAATTAGGAGAAAACATAATAACTTCGTAATCAGCAAATTAAAGTAAGTGACACGCGAATTATGTAGAATCCATCTGCATTACTCTTCTAAGAACCCTCCCAGATAATTTTCGGTGGATGATTTTCTTCTTTAAATTTATGGTATAAGTTTCCAAATTACCTTTAGGTGATTTTTTTTGTTTTGTTGACTTTTGAGTGGTGTATTCTCCTATAAATAGGGAGATCATTTTAGAGCTCAAATCATCTCCAACAAAAAGCTTCAAGTAAGATAGTTTAGAATGTAAGCTTTAAGAAAGAGAGTTTAGAGAGGGTAGTTAGTTTGTGTGTTTTTTTTTTGTATAAGTTTTGTAATACTTACAAATTCTATTTAAATAGTAATAGAGAGTATATATTTGGAAAGATCATCTGTAACCACTATTGAATTCTGAACTGTTTTATCGGAGTACAATACACATGGCCTGCACGTATAAAATCTCATAAGAATACTGTGAATTGCCAAGTAATGAGGACAGATGGAGGTGGTAGAGATACACATATGACGATAGTACTTTTGTATATAAGTTTGATATGTAAATATGTTGAAAATGATATTGACTTTAAAATAGTAATAATATTGGATATTGGATGGTCCTATATTGAAATAATTTTATTATTATAAACTAATTTTAAAGTTAATATTTTTAGTCATTGATTTTGGAAAAAATGGTCAAATTTCTCGATTATTACTCAATACAAAAAACATCCTTCATAATTTTATTATTTGGTTTTGTAATCCAAAATACATTTACTAAATTTTGAGAAACAGTGACTTACAAACTTGTCCACTCCCTCCCCTCACTAACCTCAAACACACCTTTTTCCTTTTTATTCTTGTTGCTAGAACAAAAGTAATTTTTGCTTTACCTACTTTTCTAATCCTTTTCTTGTTCTTCTCTTTAAATGATCACCAGAACAAACCTATTGGGGAGGGAATCAAATTCAATCAAAGTAGGGGTGTTCGCGGTGCGGTTCGAGGCGGTTTTTTCGTTTTTTACTTCAAACCGCGAGGGTTGGCGGTTTGAGAAATTAGAAAACGAAACCGCAAATTTGATAAGGAAAATCGCGGCGGTTCGAGTTGGCGGTTTAGTGGTTTGGGCGGTTCAGGTCGGCGGTTTGGATTATAAATTTTTTAAGAAAATCTTGTGTGTTTCACATTATAATTGAAGAAAAAATTACATAATTTTCATTTATTCATGACATATTGTTATATGATCATTAAATATCTTAATTTTCATAATTAAAGAAGAATAAAAATATAAAATAATATTTAATTTGAACGTGGTTCAGTGGTTTAGGCGGTTCGGGTCAAAATTTACGGTTTGGGCGGTTCGCGGTTTGACATGGGTCAAAACCGCACACCGACCCGAAATTTGCGGTTCGATTAAGTGTGGTTCAAAATCATTTTTAATATTTTTTCAAATCGCGCGGTTCGGTTCGGTTCGATTCGATGCGGTGCAGTTCGCGGTTTGACCCAAAATTGTGTTCACCCCTAGGTCAAAGGGTAAAAAAAAAGAAGGGGAAATTGTTTGGACTTTAATTATTATTTTTTTTCTAAGAGACATTCACTTTTACTTCCCTCCAACAATATCAGTTGCAACTGACAGCTTCCTATATTCCGTCTAGATTGAGTGGCACCATCCTTTTTACATAGCTTAGGTCCCACTGACTAGATTTTAGCTTCGAAGTAAAAACTCAACCTCACTAAGGCCCCGCAAGGCAAGAGCCACTGACCAATTGGCACTTAATATGTACCACAATCCATCTATATTCGCTAATATCTCTAAAATACCAATTGATTATGAACAAAGTATGCAGAAACTAATATTAAATTTATAAATGGATTCCCCTTTTCTACCACATTTAAATCCTATTCGCTACTTGGCGGGTGAAACAGATGATGCATTGATTTAGGGATAACGTCTTTTATTATCTTTACTCAAACCAAACCAAACCAAACAAAAAAAAAAAATCTCATTATGATTCTTTGACGTTATTGTGATCAATCAGAAATTAATTGTCTCATTAAGTTTAGTAAATACATATCCCTCGTTATGATTTTTATACATGTCTACTTAAGTTTTCTCCGACCTTACTTGATATATGACAATATCATTTATTCTCTTTTTCTTAACGTTATAAATGTCGAAATCTTTTTAATCATGTCTGTCTTATTTGTTGTATATATATATATATATATATATATATATACCCGGCCGGCAGTCTGGTTAATTCCGGTTCCACACTTAAGTGGAATCGGAACCAAACCGTTCGGTTCCGATTCAGTTCCATTTAGTTTTTTTTTTTTACTTTTTTTTTTTAAAATAAAAAATTGAGATTAAAAATTAATTTAATTTAAATTTATGAATTTGAATTTGAATTTGTATAATAAATTTACATAATTACATTAAATTACAAATAAAATTCTTATCTAAAAAATTAAAAATAAAATTATTAAATTAAAGAGCTTGAACTTAAATTTTTAAAAACTTAAGTTGCCTATGTATCTTCCAGAGGTGAGAAGAATCAAAGCTCACATAGTTCCATTACATTTTTAAGATATTTCCACATTGTAATTTTATAATTCTTTAATTATCAATCATCATTATCAGTGTCTGTTGATCCTTCAGCTCCAGTTTTGCTTGCACTTGCAGATGTATTATCAAACAAGTCTTCAAATTCATCAGGGGAATCTTCTTGTTGCCTCAGATCAGCTCGAGTCCAATCGTCCACTCATATTGTTGCATCTATTGGTGGAAACAAGTGCTGTCAATATCTCTTTAGTAATAATTGATAATACAGGATATACATTTTGATTTCAATTCCACCATTCAAGGATTTGAAAATTTTTACTAACTAAACTTTCAGTTGAAAACTCGAAATTTTAAATAAATAATTATCTAATTCCGGATTATTAGTCATGTTATCCCTATGTTTTTTATTTCGTTGTAGTAACCAACGATCACCCGCGCTAAGTCTTGTTTGCATTACGGATTTGCTACTACTGGATTGTCCTACTGATTGCAAGATATATCCTTTAATATAATCATTAAATAACTCTTTAAATCAATTTTATTTTAGCTATTATTCTTGTAATATCAATTTCATCTAATATTCCTAAATCCATAGTAAGCTTGTAAAACACGATTCAAACCTTCTAATTTAAATTTAGGATAAAAAACAGTAACGATAAGATAAAGTAAATGAATGTCTCTAAAATAATGCAATCATTTTCGTTTCATAATGTTAGATAATGAAAGGAAGTCTTGAATTCACTCTATATGAATTTACAATGATAAAGGCCTATATATATAGGCTACATAGAAAACCAAAATAGAAAAGGAATCATATTGCTATGAACAATAATAATGAATATAGGAAATCTTCATCTAATAGGGAAATATAATAAAACCATAAATCCTAATGGTAATAGGAATTCTATTTTAGATATTGATTCCATATTCCTTAACACCCCCCCTCAAACTCAAGCTGGTAACGAAGGAGTAAGCTTGAGGTTGCATCTTGAAATCGAGAGCGGAGTTCTGAAACTTGGAACTTGAAACTTGGAGGCTGGAAACCTTGAGATAATGGATGAGCTTTAACCTACGAAGCTCGAAGGGGGAGCCGAAGCCCAAAATGATGCCGAAGCAGGAGAGCTTTAACCTACGAAGCCCGAAGGGGGAGCCGAAGCCCAAGAGGAAGCCGGAGCCGGAGAGCTTTACCTACGAAGCCCGAAGGGGGAGCCGAAACCCAAAATGATGCCGAAGCATGAGAGCTTTAACCTACGAAGCCCGAAGGGGAAGCCGAAGCCCAAAATGATGCCGAAGCCGAAAAGAGAGCGAACCCCAGAAAAAGAGCCGAAGCCCGAGAGTGCCGAAGCCAGAGAGGGAGCGAAATCCCGAAAGAGAGCTGAAGCCCGAGAGTGCCGAAGGCAGAGAGGGAGCGAAATCCCGAAAGAGAGACGAAGCCCGAAAGGGAGCGAAATCCCGAAATAAAGCCGATGAAATGGAGCAAAATCCTGAAAGAGAGCCGAAGCCCGAAAAGGAGCGAAATCTCGAAATAAAGCCAAAGCCCGACAGAGAGCCGAAGCCCGAGAGGGAGCGAAATCCTGAAATAAAACCAAAGCCGAAAAGGGAATGAAATCCCGACAGAGAGCGGAAGCAAAATCTTAAGAGGGTGGCGCGTGAGGTTCACGTGCCGATGGTGGCCGCGATCCCCACGCGCCGATGAAAGCAGAGAGAGTGGAACTAGAAAAAGGAGAACTTGGTCTCTGATACCATGTTAGATAATGAAAGGAAGTCTTGAATTCACTCTATATGAATTTACAATGATAAAGGCCTATATATATAGGCTACATAGAAAACCAAAATTGAAAAGGAATCCTATTGCTATGAACAATAATAATGAATATAGGAAATCTTCATCTAATAGGGAAATATAATAAAACCATAAATCCTAATGGTAATAGGAATTCTATTTTAGATATTGATTCCATATTCCTTAACACATAACATTAATAGCTTTAAACAAAATAATATCATTAGGATCGAAACTTTCAACATGCTCATCGAGAGTACTGACAATATTCAAACTTTCAAGAGTAAATAAATGTGCTGTATGATAATAAACTCCGCTAAAAATATTTGTAGCATTATTAACAAATTTTTAAATTTCTAAAATTTTATCACAAATTTCCAATTGATTAGGAAAAAGTGTGATATGTTGAACATGTTAAGAAAAAAATTACATAATACATATTTGTATTGCAAAGCTTGACATAAAAGAAAATAAGTTGAATTCCAACGTGTTGGAACATCAAGTGAAAATTTTATCGGTTAATACCATTTAATTTATAAAACTTGGCCCATTCTCTCCTAACTTGAGAATATGACCAAATACAATTAAATGATTTCTTTATAGGATCAATGAAAGTTGATAATTTTTCCAGATCATATTGAACACATAAATTAAGGATATGACATGTGCAATGAACATGAAAAAATGACCCTTAAATTTGGTTCACATATTTCTATTAAATTAGTGATTGATGCAGTATTTGCAAATGCATTATCAAATCCAATAATTAAAATTGTACCTAATAACCATATTTATAAAAAAATTACTTTCATCATTCTATAAATATTTTGCAGTATGTTGTTCATCAAAAACTCTAGATGCAATAAGTCATTTTTGCATGTTACATGATGCATCAATCCAATGACAAGTCACACCCATGTATGAGTGTGTTTGCCAATGGTCACTCCAAATATCAAAACAAATAGAAAGACGACCTTCAATATCTCTAACTGTTTCATTTAAAATAATTTTATCATCTTTGTATAATTTAAAATTTTGACATTTTGTTGTATTTCGAGTTATTCTATAAACAGCAGGATTTAAAGCATTTTGAACGTAATTAGTAAAAGCAAGTTTTTCACCAAAACTTAAAGAAAGATGTGACATACAAGTTAATTTAGCAAATTCTTCTATATTTTTAGCCTCATAATATTTAAATAAATCTAAATAACTCGTACCTCTACCAGATGATGTGTACCTAGCCATTTGAGCTTGCGTCAAGTCCAACCTCAAAGACATGATGTCTTTCCAGGTGCTTGATCATATTGTCGTATCCACCAGTTAATTTGTAAGAAATCTCACAATGGTTGCATACTGCTCTTGAACCTTCATTTGCAGTATCGATTAAATCAAAATAAATTTTGAAAACATCCGAGGAACGAGACTTAACTTCTATTTTCCGTGAATGATAGTAGGGCCGCTCTCTTGGGTTGGCACATTCGACATTGTGTTCTCAAATGAGCTTGTCATTTGAAATAATGAATAATGACCTATATTTATACATTTTAAGAATATTTTTGTAATACCTAAAATGCCCCTAAAATTAACCGTTTTATTAATTTTATTAGGGGTAATTTGGGAAATCCTAATTTTTTTTTTGTTTACCAGCCCAACGGCTACTAGCAGTTTGGGAGTTGGAATCCTAGCTAGGGTTCCAATTGGAATCAAACGGTTCCGATTAGAACCATAGGAACTGCTGGAACCGTTCGGTTTCGACGGTTCCAACTTAGGATATGAACCCTAACCGAACCGGTTATATTCGGTTCCGATTTCGGAACCGAAACCTTGACCGGGTCTATATACATACATATATACATAAATACACACACTTGTTTGGTCCAAAAATTTTCTTACTTTACTAGCAGTTGATATACAATTATTTGTTACCACATTATCATTTATTTATAACAAAAACAAAATCTATAATGCAACGGAGGTACCACATTATTCATGTAATAAACTAATCATCTATTGCTACGCGTGGTAAAAAATTAAAAACAACTAAAAATAAGTATTAAATTATACATGTCATTTTATAAATTTTTTTTTTTCTATTTTTTTGATTAGAAGCCCAATTATCAAATTGCCAACCATTTATTTATAACAAAAATAAAATCTATAATGCAACTAAGGTACCACATTATTCATGCAACAAACCAATCATCCATTGCTATGCGTGCTAAAAATTTAAAAACAACTAAAAAATAGGTATTAAATTATACATGTCATTTTTTAATTCGTTGGTGGTACCACGTCACTCATACCTCCGTTGCACCAAATAATTACTCTATAACAAGAATAACTAAAACAACTTATTTATAATAAGAACAACGAAAACTTTAATGTTCAACCATTTATTCTTTCATCAACTACTATATAATTATTAGAAAATTGATTGTACAAAAGAAATTGAATTAAAATCAAAATCACCTAGTCTATTCGTCTAAGCACTGTCTAGAAGATCTGGGCACTCCCTCACTATATGTCTACCGTCTAATATTTTTTAAAATTAATCTGTTCTTCAATTTTTTAATGGTAGGCAGTGTAAGGATCCAACAACTACCCCACAAATGCTCATAAATGAACATTGATAAAAGTTTACTATAATTTTCTCTCTACCAGTGGAAAAGAATTGATAATAGATCACTTATTCAAATAGAAAAATATAAGTCACAGGATACAACAACAATTAACTGTCATAGTTATTGCCCAAAGGGAAACAAGAACATGTATTAAAAGAGGTAATAACTTGATTAAATTGGCAAAGAATTAGGTGAAAACAGAATAATTTCGTAATCAGGAAACTAAAGTCAGTGGCACGCGAATTAACGCTCTCCATATTTTCAGTTACTGTTATAAATTACAAGTTTAGGCCTTGCTCCTACATAACTCCAAGCTTAATCCTGGTATGTAGCACTGGGATAACATACCAAACGTATCTGAAAATTCTTATATGCTAGCATATCAATCTGGGATGACAAAAATAAAATATCAAAATATCAAAACTTAAATCAAAATATTATCAATGACAAAAACAGAAGTATTCACATTATATCAAAAACTGATCTCTATGATCTGAAACAAATTTCAAAATCTATATTACATAAAATCATATCAAGCGTCCATGAACTACTTGCTGGACGAAAGAAAATCAAGCGTCCAATGTCTGAATCGTGCGCACATTGTCCGAAATAAGACCATGTCGATAGAGGGTAACAGAACGACCGTAGTCAGATGGGCAGAGCCCCATAATAAACAGAATACACATTGTGGCAAAATCTTCTCATTTCAAAAGTGGAGTCAAAAACCTTTTCGTTTGTTTGTAAAATTTTTCAAAACGAGCATGCAAATCACTGATTCAAAAGGTCAAACAAATCAGTGGCACACGAATAAACCCCCTCCATATTTCCAGTTAGTGACAAAAATTATAACTTTAGTACTTGCTCCTATATAATTCCAAGCTTAATCCTGGTATGTAGCACTGGGAAAACATACCAATTGTGTCTGAGAATTCTTACCTGTGAGCAAGGATGATGTGTAACAAGAATCATCAAGCTGAATATCCGACAGTTGAGACCACTGTAAGAACAACATGGGCAAGGAATCAATAACAATTACTTCCAGGACCACCTTGAGCAGCAGCAACTTTCCTTGGCATGTACTGAGACTTTGCCTGCAATCCATTGGAACCTTCAATGGATTCATCATCCACCTACTCATTTTTACATCCAGAGTTTCTCATTGGATATGAACTAGCGACATGTCAAGTCGAAATAGCTGGAATTCTAACCATTTTCCGAAGATCAAGAGCCTCTGCTGCTCTACAATGGTTGTGACACAATACTGAACTGACACCTTTCCCAGGTCTTGCACTAGCTGCTACTTCAAAAACCATTTAGCAGCTTGTATATTATACATTGTACAGGCTTGAGGGAAAACAAAACTCAAGAAAGAGTAGAAATATCTTCTAAAAATGATTGACTTTAAAATAGTAGTAATATAGGATATTGGATGGTCTGACATTGAGATAATTTTATTATTATAAATTAATTTCAAAATTAATACTTCTAATCGTTAGTTTTGGAAAATGGTATTTTCTAATCCTTTTCTTGTTCTTCTCTTTAAATGATGACCAGAACAAACCTATTGGGGTAGCAATCAAATTTGGTCAAAGGGTAAAAAAAAGGGAAAATTGTTTGGACTTTAATTATTCTTTGAAACAAAACAATGATTTTTTTTCTAAGAGACATTCACTTTTACTTCCCTCCAACAATACCAGTTGTAAGTAACAGCTTCCTATATTCCGTCTAGATTGAGTGGCACCATCCCTTTTACATAGCTTGGAAGTAAGAACTCAACCTCACTAAGGCCCGCAAGGTAAGAGCCACTAACCAACTGGCACTTAATATGTACCACAATCCATCTATATTCACTAATATCTCTAAAATACCAATTGATTATGAACAAAGTATGTAGAAACTAATTTTAAATTTTTAAATGGATTCCATTTTTCTACCACATTTAAATCCTATTCGTTCTTTGGCGGGTGAAACAGATGATGTATTGATTTAGGAATAACGTCTTTTATTATCTTTGTTGTAAATGTGGATTTTAATAAGGGAGTTATATGGTTTTGAATTTAAAAGAGTTATTACAAATATTTTGTTTCAAATACTTTCAAAGCCGACAACTTCAGTGTTGTTTATCGTTCTACAGATTCCGAGCGATTGTTTTTGTGTTGGGTGTGAGTATTCCAATCGGATTTCTGTGCTAACCGATTGAGACAGTGTTTATCTGGGCTGTTTTATCCTAGGGACTTCGGGGCCAATTACTGCTAGCACAAATTCCTGGGCAGAGCTGCGAAACATCTTAAAGATAGCGACCTAGTCCGCGACTCAACCCAGTTTCACTTTTTGTATCTTGGTGAACAGTAATATTGTTCTAATTCGTAATCTGTTTCTACAATTTTAAGACGAATCAATATCTGCCATGTCTGTTTCTGCTACTGCTGCCATGAATACTATTGCCTTTGATTCTGCTGCTGTTGATTTAAACAAACCATTTCGGTTTCAAGGATTTCATTTTAAGCGTTGGAGATTAAAAATGTTGTTTTTCCTTACCATTAAAAAATTAGCAAATTACTGTATGTCTGAAAAAACCGAATTGTCTGATGACCTTACCGTAGTCCAAATTAGGGAGCATGAAAATTGGGAAGAGAATGACTTTGTATGCAAAAATTACATACTTAATGGTTTGTCTGATGAATTGTATAACATTTATAGTTCTAGGAAACTGCTAAGGATGTTTGGGAAGCCCTTCAGAATAAATATGATACTGAAGAGGCTGGGTCTAAAAAATATGATGTTAGTTGTGGGAACACAAACTGGGCGACACATGTTGTTCCGGGCTCGTGGCCCGGTTGAGAGTACGGAGTAGCCCGCGGGGGACTGAATCGGAGAATAATGGAGTCGCCACCCGGTGTGAACCGGGACAAAGATTTAAGGCCGCACTCACCCCTCGCAAGGGAAGACCTCAAACCGTTGGGTTCGGAATGGTCCCTTACTTATGCCACTTGTAATAAAATGATTTGTGCAATAATCTTACCAAGCCTAAGCAACATATTTCCATATATAGGTACAAAGCTCATATCTAAGTTTACATATAACACATTTTCATATTTGCATACAACATATTTGCATATAATCTATGTCCGAATTCATGCATAAAGATAAATTGACATACGAAAAGCATACAATTTCACATTGGTAGACACAGAAGTGCAAACAAATAACATTCTTACAAGCATGCATATTAAGGAAAGACAATTAAGCGCATAATAGAAATAGATAACTAAAGAGGTAATACAAATGCATAAGGTAAAAAGAGACAACTATACGCTAAAATAGACATGTCGTGATGTGATGCAGAAAAGATATCTAGAATTGACACACACGTGCGTGGGCCTTTTTCCAAGAGGCACGTGGAATTGTATCCCGAGTACAGATCATACTACCGTCCATTCGGAATCGGCTATGAAATTTATGTCCGGGTTTCCATCCTATATACCACGAGAAATAATGCCCAAATGCTATCATGACATGGGTACACCAATGATAATAGATCGAGCCAAGACAAGGATAGATGATGCAATAAATAGATGAAAACGTGACAAATATCGTGGTAAAGGTAGCCTTTTAGGCTTTTCTTCCCCCAAATTGAGAACCTTTAAGTCCAACACCATAATCCCATTGCGTTTTTCATTACAATGCGTACAAAGATAAAGACAACAATATCGGACTTCGTATACCCGATTGAACACATCTTACATTCAACCGAATATACATCAACCGGCGCGGCAAAGCATCGTGGTAAAGGATTTTAACCCATCAGAATAGGGGATCTTCAATCCAACTTACTAAGCCCATGCGCTCGATCACATCATGCAAAAAAAAAATAAAGACAAAAATATCGGACTTCGTATACCTGATTGAACACATCTTACATTCAACCGAATATACATCAACCGGCGCGGCAAAGGATCGTGGTAAATGGTTTTAACCCCTCAAAATAGGGGACCTTTAATCCAATTTACTAAACCCATGCGCTCGATCACATAATGCATATAAAAAATAAAGACAATAATATCGGACTTCGTATACCCGATTGAACACATGGTGTGATATTTTTGTATCGTACCGCAAGTATACGGTGTCAAGTTTTAGTATGAATGAGTAGAGTGTCAAACCCACAAGGATTGAAATCCAAATTACACTAAGTACTATAATTATTAACCTTAGCCCTATCTAGAAGCACAAAAATCATATTTGAAATTGATAGATGAACTAACACAATGCTAATTAAAATGAAAATATTGAGAAGAAACTAAATAACACAGAAGGAGAATGAATCCTAGAGTTTGATTTCACCTAGCCATCCACTATGTAATTATGTATACATTTATCTCATAACAATTCCAAGTTTATAAGCCAAAATCATAAATTTCTCCACTCTTTCTCTCGAATATCAATGGAGGTATTGCTAAATGTCAAAGTTCAATATCTCTACAGACTCCAACATTTAACAATTGATTAAGAACAGTGATTCTTTTAAAAGCTTTCAAGAGTTATAAATTCTCTCGAACCCTATAACATTCTTGATTATATTTCTCAATTTCTACTCAAATCTCCTCTCTCGAGTGACAGATCTAAGTATAATATCATTACAATTGTGGCCAGCAAACATAAAGCATTAAGCAAAGAGAAAAATATAAATAAACTTTCAGAGAATTATTATGAAATTCAGTTCATACTCAATACATAGTTTAGGCAATAGGATATCTCAAACCCTAGAATAAGAGTATTAGCCCATGGTTATTTTAAAGCGAAATAACAATCTTAAAGAATACATCACAATAATAATGAGAATCTAAGGAGAAGAAAATAGAAGAATGGAACCCGGGACAGATTCCTTGTAATATCTGAAGTTGACGCCTTCTACTTTATTTTCAGATCTCCAAATCCCCTCTTGAATATTTGATGTCTCCTTTTGTTTCTTTTTAGGGTTTTCTCATTTTTGAATGTTGTGTAATGAGTCTTATTTATAATCTTCAAGTTTCCCCGGTCATGCTCTCCTCGCGTGGCTTCTTTCAATTTTCTTTCTAACTGGCGCCGCGGTGCCACATGCTCTGGATTTAGTATGGAAACTTGGCGCCACGGCGCCAGTCTTCTTTATTGATTCCTTGAAGGCGCTGTGGCACCTTATTTAGCTATAGGTTAGGCGCCGCGGCGCCTTTGTCTTCATGATGCTTCTCTCGGCGCCATGGCGCCTAACTTGCTGGAAATTGTATTGCTTTCTGGCGCCATGGCGCCAAGCCTTCTTTGCCCAATTTCAATTCTGACCATTTTTGTGCTTGCGTCCAATTATTCCCGAACATAACTTGAATTTTTCTGTTCTTGTTTCCTGTCATCACAGCACTAAACAACTCCAAAAGCACATTAAATAATACGGAATCCGACAGAATGATAAGCTGACGGTACCGAATTGGTGTGTAAATTTCACACTTATCAAATACCCCCAAACTTATGATTTTGCTAGTCCCGAGCAAAAGATAACATAAACAAATAACAGTTACTAAATTGACTAAGCCACTTTCGTAGGGATCACGATTGCATTTAGCGTATGCAATAAGCCTTTGAACCCCTAGGCGGCCCTAATGGACGAGTTATAGTCTCGTGAGGGCTTACAGAAACGACACCCACAAACGTTTTAAACAAATCTCACATACTCAATAAACTTTAACTCAATTCTTGAACACAAAGCTATCTAGAGTCATGGGATATCTGGTGCTTGGCGCGTCCTCAGGGGATGCCTAACATTGAGAATAAAGAAACCTTCAAAACAAATGACTCAACTTGGATCACATTTCTCGAATGCAATATCTAATTCAGACTCAGAAAGTGCGTGTGTGCTAAAGGTTGATAACAGCCCGAAGCCTAAAGAGTCTACCTGAGTGAGGTCGTCAATGAAATTTGTATTCAAAGGGTCAAACCAACCTAGATATCTGGAAAATCACTCCATATTTGCCTATTTTCTTCTTTTCTTTTCTTTTTTTTTTTTACCCTACCCTTTAAGGTAGCATTTCTCCTCATGGTGGTCCTAATACTCGCCCATGGGTAGCTTCACGCTTATCGGTTATAGGTTTTTTTTTTTTTTTTGCATCTCATATAGTATAATTGATTGCAAACAGAGATGGATATCTACGCAAACGGTCATTCATCTTCAACTAATTTCATCAGCTCATCACCTTGCTATAGTCTTAGGTTCGTACTGTCAGAACCTCATATCTAATTCAGACTCATAAGCACTTAATATTGAGGTTCTGACAGTACGAACCTAAGACTATAGCAAGGTGATGAGCTGATGAAATTAGTTGAAGATGAATGACCGTTTGCGTAGATATCCATCTCTATTTGCAATCAAGTATACTATATGAGATGCAAAAAAAAAAACCTATAATCGATAAGCGTGAAGCTACCTATGGGCGAGTATTAGGACCACCATGAGGAGAAATGCTACCTTATAGGGTAGGTTAAAAAAATAAAAAATAAAAAATAAATAAATAAATAAACTATTTCATTAACTTGAAATTAATACAAAACTAAACAGACTAGACATAATCTAACACCCCCAAACTTAAAAACAAGCAATGTCCACAGTGCATGAAAGAAATAGCAACTAAATAGTAAAGTACTTACCCGGAGGGTGGTTCTCAGTCTTCATCCTCGTCAGCAGGGTCATCTGGATAGGGTGGAAATGCTGGTGGTGAGGGTGAAGGGGTTTTTTGTGGGGTGAATCCGGTAACGCAGCGGAAGCGGCGGAAGATCGAATCTTCCGATTTCAAAACTTTTTCTCGGATTAATTAAATAAACATATTTATTTAATATTCCAATAATCAAATTATGAAAAACAAAATTCAATAAATCATATTTAGGTGAATTTACCAAATTACTCTTACTTTGGTATTTTGTCCATTTTAGTCCGAAATTGATCTAATCAATTTTGAATGATTCTAAATCATTTCTAAGATGAACTTAGCATGTTCAAAACATTAAAACACCAAAATCAACCAAAACCCCAAATTTCTTAACCAAAGCCGTGAGCTCCATTAGGGGTGCCATTTGTGCACTTTGTCATTTCATGCATCAAAACACATCAAGATGTAATCCAATGAACATGAAACTTTATATGCATCATATACACATCCAAATACACAACATATATGAAAATCCCCAAATTTGGAATTGGTCATGAACCCTAATTTTTCAATTTCATCAAATTGGACAAATTAGACCAAATTGGTTAAATCCAACACTTCAATCATGTTTCTTCCATCCAATCAAAGTCTCAACACAATGAAACAACTCAAGATCAAATCTAGGTCATCTTAGAGTGGGTCAACAACTCTAGATTAGCAACATGGTTTCCAAAACCTTAAAAGAATACTTATAACTACACTAGTCACAAGCTTTCTCCATTATACATGCACTACACTTTCACCAAAAATTCCATCATCAAAAACACAAGGAATAAAGAAAGAAATAACCTAAGAACATCATATGTGGAAGCCTAGATCCTAAGGAACATTTTCCTTTCTAATAGTAAGTTGAAAAACTTACTAAAATCCAGCTTTCTTTGATTTCTTCTTTCTTTCTCAAGCTTCCTTTGTCTCCATTAATGGAGTTTTCTTTGAAATGTATTAGGTTAGTAAATGAAAGTGAAATGAAAACAATATATACTCATTCATGTAAGCCTTGGCGAAAATACCTAAGCCAAATGCAATGGTATTAATTTCAATTTGCATTTCAAATTCATTTGATTACTTTAATAAATATCTAAAAAACCTTTTTAAAGATATTTCTATAAAGTCAATAATGGCAACCATGAAAAAATATAACTCTTATATTTATATGGTCATGGCCGAAATTTAATCAAAAATAAAGGAAATGGATATTCAATTTTAACAATTAAAACAAATATCCAAGGAAGTCAAATCCAATTTGACTACCTTTTCCTTTAATGTAAAGTCAAACATTTACACTTATAATCATTTCCTAACTTTATCATTTGGTGATATCTATTTATATTTTAATTATATTAATCATTTAACAATTAAATAATTAATTAAATATAAATATATCAAATATATGTATCATATTTACTTTAAATATCTCAAATACATATATGATGATATAAGTCAAATACCTTTATTTGACCATTATTAATGTGTATTTAATAATATCATATATTAAATACAAATACACATTAATTAGGAAATGACGGTTCGGCCCGTTCGCATGTATTTTTCGTTTAACGATTAAACGATTTATAAATAATCATCATTATTCATAAATGTTGCTCTAGTGCTCTACAAGTATGTTTCATTATTGAGACTCTCTAGATTCAGGTATATCCGTCACGAAATCCAATTTCATGTCCATAATCTATCCACCCGTAGATTATGACGATCACGGATAATCTCGCTGAATCATACAGGTCGAGGTCATTGCATACGTATAATCCCTCCGTCACAGGTATCCGGATAATCCCAGAGATATAGATGTAAACGTCAAATCTCTATAGGTATTATCCCGTCGACGTATCTATTAGCAATCTCTAAATAACATTCGGAACTTACTTCCGAAGTATACTGTGGCCACAGATTTAACAGACTGCTAATAGTATATGGACTACCTATGCTCTGTACACAGAACTGACGGATCCTATCTTGACACACACAGGATATCCTGAGGATCTGTCCACACCAACGAACAGGCGGAGGTCTGATCTAAATAGATCGGTGACGTGACTGCCATCTAGTGTGGAGGATGTCTCATACATCCACAGTGGTACCTCAAGTCGAAGGACCACTATGCTACTCAACCCAAGAAGATTCTTATTGACGTTGGCGTACCATCCATTAAGAATCTTCGGTGAGCCGTAAGTGTTTATACACTATAAACACCTACACATCTATACGAGTCTCCCCAGACTCATGGTTCATTGGGATAAACCATCGGACCAAGTCTCGATATACGACATGTACTGGTCTCAGCAGATTTGACTAACCGACCCGTGTTAGTGAATCTTGACCAGGAACTTTATTTGATAATATATATATATATATATACATATCTATATATATAGCAATAACACTTCCCAATGTCAATTACAAACTATCTTTGTAACTGCGTATTGCATTATATATTATCGGGTCTTTGTCTGGTATATACATATCACTAAATCACATTTAGTTTCAATCTAATCGTAATTAGATCGAATACATATATAAAAACAAGAGGTGCAACCAATAAGTAAGTAGTATTATGGAATAAAGGGGATGTTCGTATTCATGAATCATACATAAATACGGTCCGGATTGGCGCTCTGAGCACCAATCCCAACAATTTCTCCCACTTGCTCTAGTGCCAATCCACGGTATCATATACACGTCTCAATGTGTATCATATGCACATGGCCCTCAAAAGCTCACCAGTACTTAAGAGGTAAGAAACAAGTCCGCTATGACATATTGAGTTTGTCAAACAAACTCCATCGTTTCCCATAGTCAGCATCATTCATATTTTGTAGAATCTAGATTATACATTAATATGATTTTGATGCTACACAGTATTGTGCTACAGCTACTGAGTTGTCTAAGTATTTAAGGATCAAATCCAAAATACTATGAAGACAACCGCAAGCACAATAACAATTCAAAAAACTTCTAATTTAAAAGGTCACTATGCAACTTCATAAGTCAATACTTCAAAAGTTGCATTTGATTCCACTAAATAGTAGAATCCTTCGTGACACTCCCACTGTATCTTTTCTGACTCTTTATGACGTAGACTGTCTAACGTCATAATTAGTCTCAAAACTAATATGACCCTAATGGTTGCAGACTGTATTCTCCATGATTAGAAACTCGTTCTTAATATCTCAAAGATCACAAAGAACGTGTTTCAAGATCCATCATATGGTCTATAGGATGTCAAAATAACTCGTAACAATTAAGATTAAATCGATATCGATAATCGCACATTATAAAGTATTTATTATGTCATCATCAAATGATACATAAGATTGATTAGACATTCTAATCAATATCTCTTTCGAAAAAGGAATCATCCTTTACGAAAAATGAATACTTTATATAAGACACACAATAATTGTCGAACAGTTATACTAAATGTCATACAGATAGCCTTGTTATGTCTTTCATTAGATCATATCTAATGTACGACTAATAGGAGTATCTCACAAGTCTCTTGGTTTTATATCTTATATAAAACTTTATATCGTATATAAAAGAGACTACTCCCACTTTTATCACGGAGTAAAGAAGACTTAGGTAATTCTTTTACCTCATTAAACATCTCATTATTACTATAATAATGACAATGTCGTTAAGATATATAACACTAGAAAGTAATATGTACGCTCCCACTAACCCTTCTAATCACATATGTATTCTATATACTTTGACAAGATCAGACAATCTGACGATATCAAAAATAGAGAACACATACTTCTGGAAGACTTATCCGAGTCTACAATAGGCTCTATAAGCTAGCACACACTAAACTGCGATCTCAGCAGAACACAAACCTAGGGCCATTTCAGAATGAACTCTTCAAATAAGGAAATCACAACTGATCTCTTATCTGAATAAGTCATCCAAAAATGCCACTTTGCATTCTTTAGCTAAAATATACAGTTTATTATCAACATTAACCAATATATCTTTAATTGTTCAATTAGTGTGACTAGAGATAAGTTTTCTCCAGAATCTACAATAGATTGTTGAGTATAACTTTTCTCACTGTCATACTATAAAGGTCAAACCTTTAATAAGCTCACATTGCTTCCGTTGTGCAAACAATTAGCACATATCATGAACTAATTCATAATGAAAGCGTAATCAAGTTCAAAACTTGATCATAGTAAACTATGAACAATCTTAGATCTAAGGTTCAATGGTGAACTTCCAGAATCGATATCAAATATCGCTTTCATTAAAAGTCATAGGATAATTTTTCTTCAATAAGAAAACAACGGAACCATTAAGTATCAAATACTCGTGAATGATTATGTTATCCTATTGGACTTGTACGGAAGATGTATAAGGGTTGTTTCATCTTATTAATTACATAGTTCCATTTATAATTTATCATTCTCACATTTGACTTCAATAAGTCAAGTCTTTTCTACAATAGTTAACATCTGATGTTACACACCAAGTAATAAAACGATTTTATTACTTAGAATCGTAGGAAAGATATTCTATTAAATAGAATACAATATTCTATTAAACAGAATAACGATAAAATTTTACTTATACCTCCGAGGTGTAAGTAATTTCCATTATATAACTATTATATAAAAGAAAGATTGAAATCTCAAACTTTTCAAGATTCAAATTTTCTACCTATACATATCATATATGCAACTGTAGAAAATAATGGAACATTAATTAAAGAGATGAATTAGTGTTACTGGAGTATAACCCCAAGAGTATTGAAACTAATTCGGTAACTTTCAATATCAGACGAATCAAATCATATAAGATTCGATTGCTCCCACTACTCAATTCCATCAAGATGGAATCGTGGAAGTACAATATTGAATATGAATCATATTCACTAAATAACCTTAGAACTAATTGCTTTAAATTCATACATTTGATCGTATCAAAGATCTTTGAACAGTTCAAAGACATGTTATGAATTTTGAGGATAGAATTCTCTAAAACCTTTAGATTGAATATATTTGAACAAGTCAAAAATGTTCAATCTACGTTTCATCAGAACGGATTGAAAGTACTTGATACTTTCAAGACTTTCAATATGTGTTCCTTCAGAAACACGTAACTAAGTTATGACAATTCATCAACTAAGTTACGAAATAAAGAAAACTACCTTAAGCAATTATTTTTTATAAAACTACATACAACATCCAATGTATCAGTTAAATAAATTTGGTGGTCCAATGACAATCATTGGTTAAACGAGATCTTAATCACTTTCCTGAATACAATATTCATTAAATGGATAAGGATGTGTAGTGTGATCTAGTATCAAACCATCATTTACCATACGGAATAAGCATCCAATGCTTAAGTGATTAAACTCATAAAGCACCGTTCTAAATTATTTACTTTACCGAATAATTTCTATTTATGTTTATCTCTACGTCAATGACACTACTAGTTATTATAAAATATGTAACAATTGTTTATAAAGAACAAGTGACTATCCAATAGTCGCAAGTTCCGATATCAAATATCAAAACAATCGTTAACCAATATTTCAAATAACTAGACAGGAGATCTGGTATCCAATACCTATAGTTGTAGTATTGTGAAAATCGATATTTTCTATACACAAATATACGCATCTCCTTTCTTTAGCTTTACTATTTGCATTCAACTATTCACAACAATTGTAAATAACTGATTAGCAAATTGTGTCATACACATTACCTCTAAAGGTAATTAAAGCTTAGAAAAGTCATTACTAGATAAACAAATACCTAATAGGGCTTTCTAAATGCCAGTCAAGAATCTCGAGACATGAACTAATTCAAGTCAATTCTTACTGCATAAGAAACTATTGTCTCTAAAGTATTATATCCTAACGGGGATATCTATCTAGATTATCTATCATGACTTAGAAACTAAGTCATTAACCATCTTTATTTTTCAAGAAAATTGGAACAAAAGTTCCCGATGGTTTAGACTAATCTAATAATATCCAGTCTAATAGTCTCTAGAACCTATTCTAGAATAACTGCAACCAAGAGTAAGTCAGATAACATATCATAATATGTATGCAGCAATTAAAAGTTCAATTCTATATAAAAATAGAATAAGGAAACAAACAAGCGGCAATTTCCATAACAATACACACTGCCTAAGTTATGGAATATTTTAAACTTAGCAGTGCCTCCCACTATTTTACGTAATACCGTAATCCCCAACGAAAAATGAGAATTCAATAATTAAATCGAATTCCATAATGGGAGGAGGACCCCATGAATATATTTCGACTCACAGCAGAGGCACGGTCTCGCCTACGTATATTCACAGGTAGACAACTTATTGTCAATCACTCACTAGTGACTCATAGGTTCCGGTCCTGGTCGTTTCTCGTTTTCGCTGCGAAGGCAGGCCCACAAGGAGACGTACCAAGGTTAAACTTGTCAATGATAAACTCAAGTTACTTGCGTAACCCTGACAGCTAGGGCACGTTCAGGATTCCGCTTTCGCTTGAATTTATCTAGTATCTAATATACATTCGGCATAAATAAATTTCTATCAGCTACACCCTCACAGCAGAGGCATGGTCTCGGATGTAGTCAACGAAAAGATATTTATAAACCGTATTGACAAGATGGACCAAGAAACAAGTATTCCAAATACTATTACTTTAAAACCTTATTAAGCGGGGATATTCTATTAAGTGTCATACACCCTAAATCTAATCAAATTAGATTATACCAAGCATGTATAAAGTCAAGAAAACATGATTAAACATTGAATAAAACAAGCTAATCATTTATGGAGGCCTAGAATCAGACTCGCTCTGATACCATTTTGAAGGGGTTTTTTGGGGGTGAATCCGGTAACGCAGCGGAAGCGGCGGAAGATCGAATCTTCCGATTTCAAAACTTTTTCTCGGATTAATTAAATAAACATATTTATTTAATATTCCAATAATCAAATTGAAAAACAAAATTCAATAAATCATATTTAGGTGAATTTACCAAAATACCCTTACTTTGGTATTTGTGTCATTTTAGTCCGAAATTGATCTAATCAATTTTGAATGATTCTAAATCATTTCTAAGATGAACTTAGCATGTTCAAAACATTAAAACACCAAAAGCAACCAAAACCCCAAATTTCTTAACCAAAGCCGTGAGCTCCATTAGGGGTGCCATTTGTGCACTTTGTCATTTCATGCATCAAAACACATCAAGATGTAATCCAATGAACATGAAACTTTATATGCATCATAAACACATCCAAATACACAACATATATGAAAATCCCCAAATTTGGAATTGGTCATGAACCCTAATTTTTCAATTTCATCAAATTGGACAAATTAGACCAAATGGGTTAAATCCAACACTTCAATCATGTTTCTTCCATCCAATCAAAGTCTCAACACAATGAAACAACTCAGATCAACAAATCTAGGTCATCTTAGAGTGGGTCAACAACTCTAGATTAGCAACATGGTTTCCAAAACCTTAAAAGAATACTTATAACTACACTAGTCACAAGCTTTCTCCATTATACATGCACTACACTTTCACCAAAAATTCCATCATCAAAAACACAAGGAATAAAGAAAGAAATAACCTAAGAACATCATATGTGGAAGCCTAGATCCTAAGGAACATTTTCCTTTCTAATAGTAAGTTGAAAAACTTACTAAAATCCAAGCTTTCTTTGATTTCTTCTTTCTTTCTCACAAGCTTCCTTTGTCTCTATTAATGGAGTTTTCTTTGAAATGTATTAGGTTAGTAAATGAAAGTGAAATGAAAACAATATATACTCATTCATTTAAGCCTTGGCCGAAAATACCTAAGCCAAATGCAATGGTATTAATTTCAATTTGCATTTCAAATTCATTTGATTTACTTTAATAAATATCTAAAAACCTTTTTAAAGATATTTCTATAAAGTCAATAATGGCAACCATGAAAAAATATAACTCTTATATTTATATGGTCATGGCCGAAATTTAATCAAAAATAAAGGAAATGGATATTTCAATTTTAACAATTAAAACAAATATCCAAGGAAGTCAAATCCAATTTGACTACCTTTTCCTTTAATGTAAAGTCAAACATTTACACTTATAATCATTTCCTAACTTTATCATTTGGTGATATATTTATATTTTAATTATATTAATCATTTAACAATTAAATAATTAATTAAATATAAATATATCAAATATATGTATCATATTTACTTTAAATATCTCAAATACATATATTGATGATATAAGTCAAATACCTTTATTTGACCATTTATTAATGTGTATTTAATAATATCATATATTAAATACAAATACACATTAATTAGGAAATGACGGTTCGGCCCGTTCGCATGTATTTTTCGTTTAACGATTAAATGATTTATAATAATCATCATTATTCATAAATGTTGCTCTAGTGCTCTACAAGTATGTTTCATTATTGAGACTCTCTAGATTCAGGTATATCCGTCACGAAATCCAATTTCATGTCCATAATCTATCCACCCGTAGATTATGACGATCACGGATAATCTCGCTGAATCATACAGGTCGAGGTCATTGCATACGTATAATCCCTCCGTCACAGGTATCCGGATAATCCCAGAGATATAGATGTAAACGTCAAATCTCTATAGGTATTATCCCGTCGACGTATCTATTAGCAATCTCTAAATAACATTCGGAACTTACTTCCGAAGTATACTGTGGCCACAGATTTAACAGACTGCTAATAGTATATGGACTACCTATGCTCTGTACACAGAACTGACGGATCCTATCTTGACACACACAGGATATCCTGAGGATCTGTCCACACCAACGAACAGGCGGAGGTCTGATCTAAATAGATCGGTGACGTGACTGCCATCTAAGTGTGGAGGATGTCTCATACATCCACAGTGGTACCTCAAGTCGAAGGACCACTATGCTACTCAACCCAAGAAGATTCTTATTGACGTTGGCGTACCATCCATTAAGAATCTTTGGTGAGCCGTTCAGTGTTTATACACTATAAACACCTACACGTCTATACGAGTCTCCCCATACTCATGGTTCATTGGGATAAACCATCGGACCAAGTCTCGATATACGACATGTACTGTGTCTCAGCAGATTTGACTAACCGACCCGTGTTAGTGAATCTTGACCAGGAACTTTATTTGATAATATATATATATATATATATATATATATATATACATATCTATATATATATAGCAATAACACTTCCCAATGTCAATTACAAACTATCTTTGTAACTGCGTATTGCATTATATATTATCGGGTCTTTGTCTGGTATATACATATCACTAAATCACATTTAGTTTCAATCTAATCGTAATCAGATCGAATACATATATAAAAACAAGAGGTGCAACCAATAAGTAAGTAGTATTATGGAATAAGGGAAAGTTCGTATTCATGAATCATACATAAATACGGTCCGGATTGGCGCTCTGAGCACCAATCCCAACAGAGGGGAATTGGACAGCATCGGCTCATAAGTTCAATCCACAACGCGCGAACATCTCCACTAAGGCGTTGTTGAAATCAACAGCATACGCCATGTAATTATCCACTCGGTCCCTGAAAATTTGCTCTACCTGATGGTTTCGTTGTGTCATCGTCTCTGGCAAGGATAACCGGATTTCCACGTTGGAAGGAATTGTAGGTGCAGTGGGTTGTTGTGGATGTGCCGAGTCAGGACCATGGGAGGGGCTGACTACTTGATTTGGATCTGCCTCTCGGTTATCATCCCTTATTTGATAACGGGCCAGGATACCAGCATCAATTGGTGCTTGAGCATGAAGTATTTCTTCTCCTTTTTCCCAGACAACTCCTACTCTGCGGCACAGGTCGGTTATGAGCGAAGGGTGAGGGAGACCACGTGTGGTAGTGCTCCTCGCCGTAGCAAGAATGGACTCCTGAATAATCTGACCTACGTTGATGGATTTTCCTGATATAATAGCATATGTCAGCGCTGCCCGCCCGTCCGTGGTGATCTGAGAAGTGTGACTAGTCGGTAAGAGCTTGGCAGATACGAAGTAGAACAAGCTTTAGCATACTTTTCCATGTGATTCCTGTTGAAAAGCACCGGATGACTTGACTAGTGTTCCAACTAGCTCCTGCGTTACATAATGCGGCAAGAATTGTGTCATAGTTGAGAGCGGTGGCGAGGTAAGTTGTGTATTCATCATCCTCAATGTCAGGTAGGTTGTACAAAGCATTGATGGTGCGATGATCGAATGGAACCATTTTGCCGCAAACTAGCACCGTCATATTTTCATGTCGCACCTTGAGATTTGCGTAGAATTCACGAACAATTGGTATCACGGCATCTGCAGGCGGTTGAGTGAATGCTTGCCACCCTCTACTCTAAATGATCTCATAGATGTCGGGGTCATGGGCAGTTGAGACTCGTATACCTCGTTCCCGAATAAAATTCTTCGATAGAAGAGCAGTGTAATTTAGGTAAGCTTCGTCATTCCAAAAATGAGTCGGATCATAAGATAACACAGGGGCAGGTCGTCGTCTCTTTGGGGCCATGGAAGGTCTTGGAATGATTTGGCAAGCTGGAGAGGGGTGACTAGTTGGAAACTTAAGGGTTTTTTTTCTTTGAAGTAATTTATCAAACAGTTGGTGGACAAGGTTGATTTTTGCTGAGAATGAGTGGAATCTATGCAGCCAGTTTACCCACAATTATAAAACAAAAGCAAAAATCCAACCCAAAGATTAAGAGGAATTAAAGGGCTAGTAAGTTGGTGATTGCATGTGGTGGGGAGAGGTTGAAAACGTGATGTGCTGAAGGATACAGTGGGGGGGAAGTTGAAATTAGGCGCCTCGGCGCCTAATTTATACTCCTAGGTGGCGCCGTGGCGCCTAATCCCCTGGTGTTTGTATGGGATTTTTGGCGCCTCGGCGCCAATGGTTTTTTTTTAAATAAACTTTCAATGATGGGCTGCCTCCCAATAAGCGCTTGCTTTATTGTCTTCAGCCAGACAGGAAACCCATATTTACTTTGGATCGGTGATGATAAGATGGTCTTTCGAGCGCACCTCAGTGCTGTAATAGTGCTTCAAACGCTGACCATTGACTTTGAAAACTGAACCATCCTTACACTGTACTTCAATTGCGCCATAGGGGAATACTTCCTTTACGGTGAACGGGCCGGACCATCTCGATTTCAGTTTTCTAGGAAATAACTTCTGACGCGAATTAAATAACAGTACATGCTGTCCAGGTTGAAATTCTCGCTGAAGTATTTGTTTATCGTGCCATTGTTTTGTTCGAGCTTTGTAGATCTTGGCATTTTCATATGCATCGTCACGAAATTCCGTCATTTCATTTAGCTGAAGAAGGCTGTGCTCTCCCGCTACTTTGATATCGAAGTTCAACTTTTTTACAGCCCAAAAGGCACGATGTTCCAGCTCAATTGGTAAGTGACATGCTTTCCCAAATACTAGCCGGTATGGTGACATTCCAATAGGTGTTTTGAAAGCCGTTCGATATGCCCATAAGGCATCATCGAGTTTTTGAGCCCAATCCTTTCGGTTTGTGTTTACCGTTTTCTCCAGGATTTGTTTGATCTCCCGATTCGAAGTTTCGGCCTGGCCATTTGTTTGTGGGTGATACGCCAACGCGACTTTATGCTTTACACCATATTTAGCAAGGAGAGTGTTGAAGATTCTATTACAAAAATGTGTGCCTTCATCGCTCAAAATGGCTCTGGGAGTGCCAAACCTGGTAAAGATGTATTTTCGGAAAAACTTAATGACAACTTTCGCATCATTGGTAGTTGTGGCGATGGCTTCCACCCATTTGGATACGTAGTCGACTGCTAGTAGAATATATGTTTGGCCAAATGAAAGAGGAAATGGTCCCATAAAGTCAATTCCCCAGACATCAAAGAGCTATACCTCTTGAATATTGTTCAAAGGCATTTCATGACGCCTAGAAATGTTTCCCAGCCGTTGGCAACGATCACATGTTTTGACCAGTTGGTAACTATCACGAATAATGTGGGCCAAAAGAATCCAGATTGAAGTACTTTGGCTGCTGTTCGTGTTGCTCCAAAGTGTCCTCCATATGGAGCGGCATGGCATTGGTCAAGGATCTCACGAGTTTCCTCATCTGGAACACATCTACGAATTATCTGATCCGGACATCTTTTAAAAAGTAAAGGTTCATCCCAGATGTAGAAATTCACATCATGAAGGAATTTCTTCTTTTGCTGGTATGTGATATCCGGTGGTAATTCTCCACAAGCTAAGTAGTTTGCATAGTCAGCAAACCATGGAACTCTGGCAAATACCTCAAAAAGTTGTTCATCAGGAAAAACCTCTTGAATATTTCCCTCTCTGGGCTCATCAGATTCAATTCGAGATAAGTGATCAGCTACCACATTCTCGCTACCCTTCTTGTCCCTTATTTCAAGATCAAATTCTTGTAATAAGAGAACCCATCGTATGAGTCGAGGTTTTGCATCCTTCTTTGCAAAAAGGTATCGTATGGCAGCATGATCGGTATAGACGATTACTTTTGTCCCAATGAGATAAGACCGAAATTTATCAAATGCAAACACGACTGCCAACATTTCTTTTTCGGTGGTGGTGTAATTTTGCTGTGCACTATCTAATGTTCTACTTGCGTAGTATATCGCTCTGAAAAGCTTGTCGCGTTTCTGACCCAAAACTGCACCGATTGCCTGATCACTGGCGTCACACATTACTTCAAATGGCTCATTCCAATTTGGGGATATCATAATTGGAGCAGAGATCAACGCTTGTTTGATCTTATGAAAAGCTTGTAAACAGTTCTCATCCATCACAAAAAGAGTGTCCTTTTCCAAGAGATTGCACAGTGGTTTAGCAATTTTGGAAAAATTCAATATGAATCTACGATAAAACCCGGCATGACCAAGGAAACTTCTAACTCCTTTGACGTTTATTGGAGGCGGGAGTTTCTCTATCACAGCTATCTTAGCTCTATCAACTTCTACTCCTTTTGATGATATTTTGTGGCCCAACACAATACCTTCTTGGACCATAAAATGACACTTTTCCCAATTCAACACCAGACTCTTTTCCTCACATCTTTGTAGAACTAAGGATAAATTGTGTAGACAGTGATCAAAACTTGATCCGAATATGGAAAAGTCATCCATAAAAATTTCTACAATCTCTTCCACCATGTCAGAAAATACCGACATCATACATCGCTGGAAGGTTGCTGGGGCGTTACACAACCCAAATGGCATTCGTCGGAAAGCATAAGTACCATAGGGGCAAGTAAAGGTTGTCTTTTCTTGATCTTCTGGTGCTATGGTGATTTGGTTATACCCTGAATAACCGTATAGGAAACAGTAATACTCAAAACCGACCAATCGGTCTAACATTTGGTCAATGAACGGTAGGGGAAAATGGTCTTTTCTGGTTGCCTTGTTAAGTTTCCTGTAGTCTATACAGACACGCCATCCAGTGACAGTTCTGGTGGAAATGAGTTCATTTTGATCATTCTTTACCACAGTCATTCCTCCTTTTTTAGGTACCACTTGAACTGGTGCTACCCAAGAGCTGTCAGAGATTGCATAGATGATCCCAGCGTTTAACCATTTCAACACTTCAGCTCTCACAACTTCTTTCATGGCTGGATTCAACCTTCTCTGGTGTTCAATAGATGGTTTGTAAGTATCTTCCATCAGAATTCTATGCATGCATACGGACGGATTAATTCCCTTTATGTCTGCAATCGACCACCCTAGTGCAGATTTATACTTTCGTAAAATCCTTAGTAATTTCTCCTCTTCTACTGTAGATAGTGTGGAAGAGATAATCACTGGAAATGTTGAGTTCTCGCCCAAAAAAGCATAGCGGAGATGCTCTGGTAGTGTTTTCAGTTCCGCTGTATCTTTTTGTTTTTCCACAGATGGTGGGGCTTGCAATGTTTCAAATTGGGCTCTTGCCACCATTTCTTTCGGCAAGCTATCGATTGCTAAGGTCATTTTCTTAAGGTCCTGATCATCAAACGACGTTTCTCTATCGATAACTGAGTTGATCAAACATCGCTCTAAAGGGTCAGTGGACTCGTTCTCCAAGCTGATCTCTTGCGTACAGCTGTCAGTAACATCCACCCGGTTACATGTGTGGGTTTCTTCAGGATAATTTAGAGTTTGGTAGATGTCAAATGTTACATCTTCATCTCCTACTCTCAAGGTTAGTCTCCATTTTTGTACATCAATTAAAGCCTTCCCAGTTGCCAAGAATGGGCGTCCCAAAATCAACGGCATTTCTTGATCTTCCTCCATATCCAAGACTACGAAATCCGCGGGAAAGATGAACTTATCCACTTTTACTAACACATCTTCGATGACTCCTTTAGGGTATGTTAGGGACCTGTCTGCTAGTTGCAGAGTGATAGTTGTGGGCTTAGCTTCACCAAGGCCCAATTTTCGAAAAACCGAAAGAGGCATCAAATTAATGCTAGCTCCCAGATCACACAATGCTTTAGTGAAAGTAGACCCTCCAATATTGCATGGTATGGTGAAACTTCCAGGGTCTTTGAGCTTTTGAGGCAACTTCTTTTGAATTATAGCACTGCATTCTTCTGTGAGATTAACAGTTTCAAAATCCTCTAACCTTCGCTTTTTAGACATAATCTCCTTCATCAACTTTACATAATGGGGCATTTGAGCTAAAGCTTCAGTGAAGGGGATGTTAATGTGAATTTTTTTTAGATTTCCAAGAATTTGGAAAATTGGGCATCTAATTTCTTCTTTTGGAAACGCTGAGGATATGGAAGGGATGGTTTTGGAATATGAGGTTTCGCAACTACAAGAGGGGTGTCGCTATGATCTTTAGTTATCACAGGCTCTTCTTGTATCTCTACTTCCTTATCTAAGCTGTCTTCATCCAGGGTAAGTCCGACTTGTCTTCCGTTCCTAAGGGTAATAGCTTGACACTGTTCCTTAGGGTTTATTTCGGTATTGCTAGGAAATGTTCCTTTTTGTGGTTGCCTAAATGTGGAGGCAATTTGCCCAATCTGAGTTTCTAGTGATTTCATCGTAGCTCCCATGTTTCCCATGTGAGTCTCTATATTGCTCAATCGCGACTCATTCTCTTCGAACCTTAGAGAGGATTTGGTGACAAAAGTGCTCACAAAGTCTTCTAATGATGGTTTCTGTTCCGACATTTGGTTGCTGAAACCAGGTGGGGGCATCAAGGTATTCTTTGTGTTTGCATAAGAAAAATTTTCATGATGCCTGAGTCCCGGATGATATTGGTTCGATGCCGGAATTCCCCTATAATTATTAAAATTTTTGTTGTTCACATATTGAACTTGCTCAAAGCTTGGGGTTCCTTCCACTAGTTGCATATTAACGGCTGCAGCAGATTCGATAGAAGGTTGAACATGTTGATTTCTTAAGGCTGCCACATGCGAGGAGAGTGTTGAAATTTGAGCTGATAATGCAACTAGCGGGTCTACTTCATGTATGCCCGCCACTTTGGTCACTGTAGTTCGCTCAGTTGGCCATTGGAAGTGATTAATGGCCATTCCGTTCAGTAATGTATATGCTTCTTCCGCAGACTTCTTGAACAAAGCACCTCCTGCTGCTGTGTCAACCATGGTTCTATTTGGGCCATTAAGCCCATTATAGAACAGCTGAATTTGTACCCAATCCGCCATATTATGTTGTGGACATCTTCGGAGTAGGTCCTTAAACCGCTCCCAGGCTTCATACAAATTTTCTGTCTCATGCTGTTTAAATATGCTTATTTCAGTTCGTAACTGGGCAGTTTTGGCAGGTGGGAAGAATTTTTCCAAGAATCGTACAACCATATCTTCCCAAGTTTGGATGCTTCCTACAGGTATGGATTGCATCCAACCCCTAGCTTAGTCTCTCAAGGAAAATGGAAATAGTCGTAACCTAATTGTTTCTTTGGGTACACCATTCATCTTAATAGTGTCAGCTATCTCTAGGAACATCCTTAAATGAATGTTGGGATCCTCAATAGCTGATCCCCCATATTGGTTTTGTTGAACCATGTTAATAAGAGTAGGTTTCAATTCAAAATTATTTGCGTCAATTGGTTGATATGCAATTCCAGAATAATTATCCTCAATGACAGGTTTAAAATGGTCACAGATTGGTACCTGTCGTGGGACATTTTCTCGATTTTCATCTGCCATTGCGACTTGCCGTGGGTTATTCCCTCTATTTGCTTCTGCCATTGTCGTTCCTTCACTTCTTGCTTCTTTTCTGAGTCTTCTTCCAGTGCGTTCTATTTCAGGATCAAATAATAGTGAGTCAAGGCTAACTTTTTGTCTCATTCACTATCAAGAACCAATTAAGATCAAACAAGAACACAGTGAATATAAAAGAAATAAAAATAAAAATAAAAATAAATAAATAAATTTCTAAATTAACGCTAAGATTATTTGGTAATAGTATTAATGTGATCTAAACAATCAATCCCCGGCAACGGCGCCAAAAACTTGGTGTGATATCTTTGTATCGTACCGCAAGTATACGGTGTCAAGTTTTAGTATGAATGAGTAGAGTGTCGAACCCACAATGATTGAAATCCAAATTACACTAAGTACTATAATTATTAACCTTAGCCCTATCTAGAAGCACAAAAATCAGATTTGAAATTGATAGATGAACTAACACAATGCTAATTAAAATGAAAATATTGAGAAGAAACTAAATAACACAAAAGGAGAATGAATCCTAGAGTTTGATTTCACCTAGCCATCCACTATGTAATTATGTATACATTTATCTCATAAAAATTCCAAGTTTATAAGCCAAAATCATAAATTTCTCCACTCTTTCTCTCGAATATCAATGGAGGTATTGCTAAATGTCAAAGTTCAATATCTCTACAGACTCCAACATTTAACAATTGATTAAGAACAGTGATTCTTTTAAAAGCTTTCAAGAGTTATAAATTCTCTCGAACCTATAACATTCTTGATTTATTATTTCTCAATTTCTACTCAATATCTCCTCTCGAGTGACAGATCTAGTATAATCATATAATCTACAATCCAACAAAAAATATCATTAAATTGAATAAACTTTTTAATCAGAATTTTATAAATTCAGTTCATACTCATACATAGTTTAGCAAATCTCTCAAACCCTAGAATAAGAGTATTAGCCCATGGTTATTTTTAAAGCGAAATAACAATCTTAAAGAATACATCACAATAATAATGAGAATCTAAGGAGAAGAAAAAATAGAAGAATGGAACCCGGGACAGATTCCTTGTAATATCTGAAGTTGACGCCTTCTACTTTATTTTCAGATCTCCAAATCCCCTCTTGAATATTTGATGTCTCCTTTTGTTTCTTTTTAGGGTTTTTTTTTTTGAATGTTGTGTAATGAGTTTTATTTATAATCTTCAAGTTTCCCCGGTCATGCTCTCCTCGCGTGGCTTCTTTCAATTTTCTTTCTAACTGGCGCCGCGGCGCCATATGCTCTGGATTTAGTATGGAAACTTGGCGCCACGGCGCCAGTCTTCTTTATTGATTCCTTGAAGGCGCCGTGGCGCCTTATTTAGCTATAGGTTAGGCGCCGCGGCGCCTTTGTCTTCGTGATGCTTCTCTCAGTGCCATGGCGCCTAACTTGCTGGAAATTGTATTACTTTCTGGCGCCATGGCGCCAGGCCTTCTTTGCCCAATTTCAATTCTGACCATTTTTGTGCTTGCGTCCAATTATTCCCGAACATAACTTGAATTTTTCTGTTCTTGTTTCCTGTCATCACAGCACTAAACAACTCCAAAAGCACATTAAATAATATGGAATCCGACAGAATGATAAGCTGACGGTACCGAATTGGTGTGTAAATTTCACACTTATCAACACATCTTACATTCAACTGAATATACATCAACCGGCGCGGCAAAGCATCGTGGTAAAGGGTTTTAACCTATCAAAACAGAGGACCTTTAATCGCACTTACTAAACCAATGCGCTCGATCACATAATGCATATAAAAAATAAAGACAATAATATCGGACTTCGTATACCCGATTGAACACATCTTACATTCAACCGAATATACATCAACCGCGCGGAAAAGCATCATGGTAAAGGGTTTTAAACCCCTCAAAATAGGAGACCTTTAATCCAACTTACTAAACCCATGCGCTCGATCACATAATGCACATAAAAATAAAGACAATAATATCGGACCTCGTATACCCGAATGAACACATCTTAAATTCAACCGAATATACATCAACCGGCGCGGTAAAGTATCGTGGTAAAGGATTTTAACCCCTCAAAATAGGGGACTTTTAATCCAACTTACTAAGCCCATACGCTCGATCACATCATGCATATAAAAAATAAAGACAATAATATCGGACTTCGTATACCCGATTGAACACATCTTACATTCAACCGAATATACATCAACCGGCGCGGAAAAACATCGTGGTAAAGGATTTTAACCCCTCAAAATAGGGGACCTTTAATCCAACTTACTAAGCCCATGTGTTCGATCACATCATGCATATAAAAAAAAATAAAGACAACAATATCGGACTTCGTATACCCGATTGAACACATCTCACATTCAATCGAATATACATCATCCGGCGTGGCAAAGCATCGTGGTAAAGGATTTTAACCTCTCAAAATAGAGGACCTTTAATCGAACTTACTAAGCCCATGTGCTTTATCTCATCATTACATAAACAAATAACATGCGGAAATCAAGTAGCGAATAATAAACAAATCAAAACAACATAAAACGAAATATGCGTCGTTTACTCAAGTGGTACGTGGAGTTGTATCCCGAGTACAGATCATACTACCGTCCATTCAGAATCGGCTATGAAATTTATGTCCGGGTTTCCATCCTATATACCACGAGAGGCGACACATTTTTCATTTTATTCAAGGGCCACAGGATACACCTTTTCACAATACATGCATTTTGTATCTATTCAAAGGCCACAACATGCATCACTCCATAATAATCATGCAAACGAAACTCAATAAATAATAAAAATACAACTGAAAATGGATGTGAAAAATACCCTCAAGTCTAACCTTTTTCGTCGACTTTCGGACTTGCGTTTCACGGAGATCGGAAGGGTTAAAGCTCCTCAACTTTTTTGGTTCACTGGTTTGCGTTTTACCTCGCTGTTTCACTACTCAAGCTACTATTTTGACTCTGTTTTGCTGCTGTTTTGCTGCCGTATTTTGGTCACTGTTTTTGGTGTTTTAGGCTACTGTTTTATAGGTTATTTGGACTGGTTTTGAGGCAGTTTTCGTTAGTGTTTTGGGCGGTTTATGGACTGTTTTTTAGTGTAGTTTTGGGACAATTCTGGACATTTTCAGGCTTATTTTCAGGGCTATTTCAGGGAGGATTTAAGTGATGTATGGCGTGCGGTTTGGCAAAGTGCAGGGGGGAGATGCAAGGGCTATTTCAGTGGGTAGATTTGGTGTTGGTTGTGTGCGTGTTTTTGTGTTTTAGCGTGAGTGGTTGATGGGTTCTTGGTACGAGGGCTGTGGTCTTGCATGAGGTTGCTACTGGTTCGAGGGCAGATGGAGCAGAAGGCAATTGACATGAGTGTGACAGTTTGTGTGAAGTTTAGAAGGCTTACGTGAGGGACATTGGACGTGAGGCAAGGTGGTTGTTGGTCAATGGCGAGAAGGCTGTGATGGATGCAAGAGGCAGATGGCTTAGTGGAGTTGAGCGGTGGCTTAAGGGTTGATTATTTTGTTGTTTACGTTAAGGTTGAGAGTGAATGGGAGCGGGAGAGAGCTGCCGAATGAGTGTTATTGTCTTAGGGTTTATTTGCTTTATTTTGTTTTGGTCACTGCCGTGAATAGTCTAAGGAGTAAGGGTTGAAGGTTATTTTTATAGTTAGAGGGTAGGGAATTAGGGTTTGCATGGATTTAAAAAGGAAAGGGATCAAATAATAAATGGATGGATTTTATCATTTAAAAAGGGAAAGAAATCAAGTTAATTGGGGACATGATTAGTTAAATTTAGGAAGACAATATATTTAATTTGTGTTGTTTAGGCATAATATTTGTTAAGTTATGAATACAATATTTTTAATTAGGAATAATATTTTGTTGATTGTTTTTAATTAGGCATGATTTTATTTAATGTTTTATTTAATTTGGTATATTATTTAATTAATATTTTATATAATTGGGTTGTATTTTGAGGGCCTTGGGCCTGTGGGCCAAGTGTGGTGGGCTAGGTGTTGTGTTGGTTTGGTGAGTGGGTTTGGGCAAAGGTTAAATGGTTCTGGGTTTTTTAGGCCAAAGATGCTTTAAAACGGAGGTCCAACGAGTGAGCCTGGAGCTAAACAAGCGAATAAAATTTAACAAAATACTGATTCCCTTCCGAAAACCGTTTCCCGCCGTTTCCTCGACTAAAAAAAGATAGTACCTCCAAATGAGACTCATCATAGGGACTCACATGCAAAAATACAGTGCCTACATTAGTCATTACCTTAGGTATCAAATGGTAGATGATAAATCTGTAGAAACCCAATCCAATGAACTAAAAAAAATAGCCCATGAGATTATATCTGAGGGTATGTCTCTAGATGAACAATTCCAAGTAGCTGCCATAATTGATAAACTACCCCCATTCTGGAAAGATTTTAAAGGTACCCTTAGGCATAAAACTAAGGAATTTTCCCTAGAAAGTTTGATTACTCGCCTTCGCATAGAAGAGGTAGCCCACAAATAGGATCAAAAAGAAAAGATCCTAGTTATGTCAAATAATAAAAAACCTGCTTCAGTAGTCCTGAAACCTAATGGTAAAAATATGAAGAAAAAATATCCTCCTAAGAATAACAAAAACCATAATCACCAAAATCCCATCAACAAAACTCAGAATAACCAGAACAAGCAACAACCTCCCTCAATAAATGAAAATGGACAGTTCAAATGCTATAACTATGGCAAACTATGGCATATTGCTCGGAAGTGTCGGAATAAGCGTTCCGCTCCACAAGCGAACTTTATCGAAGACCAACTTGTTGTTATGTTCTCTGAGATCAACATGGTTGGTGGATCTGAGGGTTGGTGGGTTGACACTGGCGCTTCTCGTCATGTCTGCTATGATCGTGCTTCGTTCAAGTCCTATGCGGAAGCTGCGAACAAGAAAGTGATGTTGGGTGACTCCCACACCACTATGGTTGCTGGGACCGGTGACTTGGAATTGAAGTTCACCTCTGGGAAGATCATTATTCTCAAGGATGTGCTGCACACTCCTGAGAGAATGAAGAACTTGGTTTCAGGCTATCTCCTTAGCAAGGTTGGGTTTACACAAACTATAAGGACTGATTTGTATACTCTTACCAAAAATAATATTTTTGTGGGAAAGGGTTATGCTACTGATGGAATGTTCAAACTTAATGTTGCAATTAATAAAATGAATTCTTCTGCTTACATGCTGTGTTCTTTTAATGTTTTGCATGCTCGACTTTGTCATGTTAATAAACGAATTATGAAGAACATGAGTAACTTAGGCTTAATTCCTGAATTATCCCTAAATGATTTTGAAAAATGTGAATTATGTAGTCAAGCAAAAATTACTAAAACGCCACATATATCTGTAATTAGAGAATCAGAACCATTAGACTTAATACATTCAGATATTTGTGAATTTGGTGGAAAATTGACTAGAGGTGGAAAAAGATATTTTATCACATTTATCGATGATTGTTCAAACTATGCTTATGTTTATTTAATGAAAAATAAAAATGAAGCATTTGATATGTTTAAAATATTTCACTCAGAAATTGAAAATCAATTTAATAGGAAGATTCCGTAGTGATAGAGCCACTGGGTATGACTCTACATTTTTTAATGAATACTATAAATTGCATGGTATTATTCATGAGAAAACTGCACCTTATTCTCCTGAAATGAACGGAAAAGCCGAAAGGAAAAATAGAACTTATGCTGAAGCTGTAGTTTCTATTTTACTTAATTCCGGTGCAAATGATAAAGTTTCACCTTATGAAATTTTGAAAAATAGAAAACCTAACTTACCTTACCTTAGAACTTGGGGCTGTCTTGCCTATGTTAGAATCTCTGACCCTAAAAGGATTAAACTTGCGAGTAGGACATATGAATGCGTTTTCATTGGTTATGCTGTTAATAGTAAAGCATATAGATTTTATGATTTGAAAAATCATGTTGTGGTTGAATCTGTTGATGCTGATTTCTTTGAAAATAAATTTCCTTTTATTTTGAAGAATAGTGGGGGCTCGTCCTCTAATATTAACCCAACAATAGAACATAATGAATCTGATAAAGAAATAGAATTTATACCTAGAATGAGCAAACGGTCTAGAACTATTAAAGATTTTGATCCTGACTTCTATGCATACACCTTAGAAGAATATCCCATTACTCTAAAAGAAGCATTGTCATCTTTAGATTCTGATTTATGGCAAGAAGCAATAGAAGATGAAATGAGTTCTTTAGAGACTAATAGGACATGGCATTTAGTAGTGTTAGTTCCATTTTTATTGGCAATTTCCGTAACAAAACAAGTTCAATTGAGTTGTAATGAGTCTTGAAGATCTCAGAGCAATTGGACAAGTATTTGGACAAAATCTGATAGAGTTGTCCGAGCGATGTTTACTCTTTTGAATAATTTAGAAGATTTAGAGATCAAATTGATATGAGGTCAGTTTTATTGGAAAGTAGATTCGAAGACGGTCACGTACATATAAATAACTAATGATTTGACCAAGAGACGAGAAAGTTACAAGTATTTTAAGTTGCCCCTGAAAACCAGTCCGCGTTCCGCGTTCGTGTTGCGTTCGTAAATTAGTTCGAATGTCAATGCGTAAGTAGGTTTTCTTAGACACATTTTTAAGCCAAAATAACACTAGGAAACCTTTTTCATTTGCCCTACCTATATAAACAAACATTGAGCCACTTTCCCCAAGGGTTGAAACACAAATCCTTTGAGCCAAAATCCTTCAAAGCTTTCAACCTTAGTTGATTCCACCATTGAAGACTTCTTATCTCCTTGTCTTCTCCATTGATAGTGTGAATGTTTCTTTGATAAACCTTCAACACAAATTAACCCAAATTCCCTAAGCCTTAGAGTTCTTTAGGAGGAAGTTTGGTAGTCGGAGCTCCGGCGTCATTGGTGATATAATCTATTCAGAGACTTCAGAGGTTCTGAAGAAAACCGTGGGTCGCGGGCTTGAGGAGTTGCCTTGAGTTCTTGCAGTATTGAGGTACTTGAGTCGGTGGAGTTGCCACCATAGGTCTTGACCATCGCTGTAAGTTTTTCTCTATATAGTGGATTCGGGTGGTAGCCTATACCCGGAGTGGTTTTTTACTCGGAAGAGTTTTCCACTTCGTCACCAAACCATTGTGTTGAATTTTGTGTGGTGGTTTGATTTTTTTTCTTTCTGCTTAATTTATGTTATTGTTTTAATATTTTTGCAGCATAATTTTATTTGATTGTTATTATGGTTGCCTGTTAATTTATCCATAGTAGCAGTAACATGACTTGTCCTGCTTATTGTTTGTAATTCCGCATAGGGTCAGAACCTTAGGATAACCCCGAATTTTCAATTGGTATCAGAGACTGAACTCGATCCTTGACCCTTTAGCTATGGAGCATAGTCAACCATTAAATTGTGATTCCCTCACGTATCGTGATTTGGCCTTATTTACAAAGAAGTTTAAGAAATTTCTTAAACTTAGGAAGAGTGGCCATAGCAGTGATAAAGATATGGAGAATAAGCCTAGAGATAGTAGGCATGGCAATAGAGAGTCTAGAGGGGATATGGATAATAGATCCCGAGGTGTCCAGTGACATGAATGTGAAAGATATGGGCATGTTAGATCTGAGTGTCCCACATACCTTAGGGCTAAAGGCAAGAAAGCCTCACTTAGTGATTCTGAAGGTGATGACTCTCCTAAAGGCAATTATATTGGTTTTATTGCTAGTGTGACTGATGAGAGAGAGATTGTTGTTAATGATGATGATTCAGAAGTCTCTCTTGATGAGTCTATAGATGAGGAAAGTCTTCAAGTAGCTTATCTTGAACTGTTTAATGAGAGTTTAGCTATTAAGAAGACTAATATAAAGGTCAATAAAAGGCTGAAAGCTGTAGGCTAGAAAAGAATGAAGCTCAAGCAAAATTTGAGCATAGCCTTTTGATGGTAGATGACCTAGAGGAGAGGAACAGAGGCCTAATTAATAGGGTCCAAATATTAAAAACTGAACTTGAAGATACTAGAACCCAATTGTCTGTATTTTCTAGTGGAAATAAGAAAGTGGATCGTATGTTAGGTATTAATTTTGAGCCTAACTGTGATAAGGCGTCTTCTTCCAAAGCTGTGCCTGTAGCAGCTAAACGTGACTTAGGTAAGAAACCTGTTGTGTGTAGTCATGTTTTTCCTCCTGTTATTCCTCATCATGTTTCCCAACCTCAATCTAGAGGTGTTTTGGTAAACCTCGCTCTCATCCGAGGTTTGTGCCTGTGTGCCACTACTGTGGCAAGGCTGGACATATTAGGCATAAGTGCTTCATGCTTCACAAGCAAAAGAATAGGCCTAAGAAGGTGTCACCTAGATTTGACTCTTCAAATCTAGCTTATCAAGTTTCTACACTAACTAAACAGATAAAATTTCTTAGTGAGAAACTTAATTTGTTGACTAGGAATTCTCAAGTGGATGAGGTTCATCGAAAGGTTTGGGTGAAGAAGCAAGATGAATTCCCATCTTCTTCTGCGTGTCCTGATGGACATGATGAGAGTGCACTTCGGTGTAACTCTGCTTAAATGATGCATTTTTATTTTCCCATTGCATGTGTGTGTGCGTGCGTTTTATGTTTTTGCACGTTTATTTTGTTTTCACACAGCATATGGGTGTGTGTGTCTTGTTTTTGTTTTATGTCCCTTGGTATATAGGATGGAAACTCTGACATAAATTTCATAGCCGATTCCGAATGGACGGTAGTATGATCTATACTCGGGATACAACTCCACGTACCATTGGATGTTTTACAAGCCTGTTTATGTTTTTATTTTTATTTTTAAAATTTGGAAAATTTAAAAAAAAAATAGAAAATGAAAAGACAAAAATTATTTTATTTAATGGCTTGTCAGAGCATAAAAAACTTATGCATGTGATCCTGGTATGTAGGATATATGATTATGCATGTATGATATGCTTTATTTTTCTTGATGCTCTATATGTATGAGTGTGTGTGATAAAAACCTTTGGTATATCTTGTGCTTGCACCTTCACATACATGTTTTTATTTTGTCAAGGTTTGGTCGCATGTATGAGTTTTTGGAATAGCAATCTAATTTCTAACATATCTTTTTTGCTCAATAGTATGACCTTTGACTAGATGACCTTGCTATAACCCTTTTGCAAAAAAAAAATGAGACTCAAGTGCAAAAGAGCCAAATGGAAAAATTCAAAAGATAAGGGCAAAAACCCTTCACTCGAAAGAGTTGTTAAATATGATTTCATGATATTTATGGGGTAAATATTATAGCATGCAACCAATGTTGCTTATTTTCAGGTCCTAGTAGTGCTGGGTTTGAACACCTATTTTGTGGACTTGGTTTGTTTAGAGATGGATTTCTTTGGTTGTGTCCAGCTCATAAAATAAAGTCTTAAGCCTTGATTCGTTATGCACTTTATTTTTCCACGCAAGTGCTTTATATGCTTTGGTGTTTATGTCATATGCATAAGTGTTGTATTTTGCCACTTTTAAAATGATGCATATTGTTTCATGTCATAAACAGCTGAATACTGACTGGGTATCATTGTGTCAGCTTTAAATGCTGTTTCAGTCAGTTTTTGACATGATTTTTATTTATCTCAGTATGTGCCTGTGTGTGCTTCATGTTATTGCATACTAATTTTTTTTTCTTTTTTCTTGTGCACCTTTCTGAGTCTTGGTTTACTTCCCGTTTGTTATTTTGCTAACTGTATGTGCCTGTTAGTGAGGGGGAGTAATTCCTATTTGTTTATGCTTTTGCATGTGTTGTCTCATGTTCTCATGTTATTTTTTCCTGTTTCTTTTACCCTTTTTCATTTTGTGACAAAAAGGGGGAGAGTAATATATTAAGGGGGAGAGCCTTAATATATAGGAGGGTGTCGTAGAATATCCTTTAGATATCTCCGTTTTAAGGGGAGTTAAGATTAAGGTGGAGAAGGATATCTACATGTACATGCATGAGTTATTTACCTGCTTTTTGTTTTACTTGATTATCCCAATGCTTTTCACGGTATGTTGTTGTTTGTGGATGTTTCAGGTAGCAGGTATGTTGCTGCGGTGGCATTATTCTCAAGACTACTTTGTTAGGTGTTAGATCGACTCCATTTGTAATAAGTCACTGTTTTGATGGTTGACAGTTGACTATTTGCTTTTTGGGTCTATTCCGTAGTCTTTGTAATATGTAGTGTTTTGTCACGGAATGCCAAAGGGTGAGATTGTTGGTTCCATTTTTATTGATAATTTCCGTAACAAAACAAGTTCAATTGAGTTGTAATGAGTCTTGAAGATCTCGGAGCAATTGGACAAGTATTTGGACAAAATCTGATAGAGTTATCCGAGCAATGTTTACTCTTTCGAATATTTTAGAAGATTTAGAGATCAAATTGATATGAGGTCAGTTTTATTGGAAATTAGACTCGAAGACGGTCGCGTACATATAAATAACTCATGATTTGGCCGAGAGACGAGAAAGTTACAAGCATTTTAAGTTGCCCCTGAAAACCAGTCCACGTTCGTGTTGCGTTCTTAAATTAGTTCCAACGTCAATGCGTAAGTAGGTTTTCTTAGACACATTTTTAAGCCAAAATAACACTAGGAAACCTTTTTCCTTTTCCCTACCTATATAAACAAACATTGAGCCACTTTCCCCAAGGGTTGAAACAAATCCTTTGAGCCAAATCCTTCAAAGCTTTCAACCTTAGTTGATTCCACCATTGAAGACTTCTTATCTCCTTGTCTTCTCCATTGATAGTGTGAATGTTTCTTTGATAAACCTTCAACACAAATTAACCCAAATTCCCTAAGCCTTTAGAGTTCTTTAGGAGGAAGTTTGGTAGTCGGAGCTCCGGCGTCATTGGTGATATAATCTATTCAGAGACTTCAGAGGTTCTGAAGAAAACCGTGGGTCGCGGGCTTGAGGAGTTGCCTTGAGTTCTTGCAGTATTGAGGTACTTGAGTCGGTGGAGTTGCCACCATAGGTCTTGACCATCGCTGTAAGTTTTTCTCTATATAGTGGATTCGGGTGGTAGCCTATACCCGGAGTGGTTTTTTACTCAGAAGAGTTTTCCACTTCGTCACCAAAACCATTGTGTTGAATTTTGTGTGGTTTGATTTATTTTGCTGCTTTAATTCCTGTTATTGTTTTAATATTTTGCAGCATAATTTTATTTGATTGTTATTGTGGTTGCCTGTTAATTTATCCACAGTAGCAGTAACATGACTTGTCCTGCTAATTGTTTGTAATTCCGCATAGGGTCAGAACCTTAGGATAACCTCGAATTTTCAATTGGTATCAGAGACTGAACTCGATCCTTGACCCTTTAGCTATGGAGCATAGTCAACCATTAAATTGTGATTCCCTCACGTATCGTGATTTGGCCTTATTTACAAAGAAGTTTAAGAAATTTCTTAAACTTGGGAAGAGTGGCCATAGCAGTGATAAAGATATGGAGAATAAGCCTAGAGATAGTAGGCATGGCATTAGAGAGTCTAGAGGGGATATGGATAATAGATCCCGAGGTGTCCAGTGCCATGAATGTGAAGGATATGGGCATGTTAGATCTGAGTGTCCCACATACCTCAGGGCTAAAGGCAAGAAAGCCTTGGCAGCATCACTTAGTGATTCTGAAGGTGATGACTCTCCTAAAGGCAATTATATTGCTTTTATTGCTAGTGTGACTGATGAGAGAGAGATTGTTGTTAATGATGCTGATTCAGAAGTCTCTCTTGATGAGTCTATAGATGAGGAAAGTCTTCAAGTAGCTTATCTTGAACTGTTTAATGAGAGTTTAGCTATTAAGAACACTAATATAGAGGTCAATAAAAGGCTGAAATCTGTAGAGCTAGAAAAGAATGAAGCTCAAGCAAAATTTGAGCATAGCCTTTTGATGGTAGATGACCTAGATGAGAGGAACAGAGGCCTAATTAATAGGGTCCAAATATTAAAAACTAAACTTGAAGATACTAGAACCCAATTGTCTGTATTTTCTAGTGGAAATAAGAAAGTGGATCGTATGTTAGGTATTAATTTTGAGCCTAACAGTGATAAGGCGTCTTCTTCCAAAGCTGTGCCTGTAGCAGCTAAACGTGACTTAGGTAAGAAACATGTTGTGTGTAGTCATGTTTTTCCTCCTGTTATTCCTCATCCTGTTTCCCAACCTCAATCTAGAGGTGTTATGGGTAAACCTCGCTCTCATCCGAGGTTTGTGCATGTGTGCCACTACTGTGGCAAGGCTGGACATATTAGGCCTAAGTGCTTCATGCTTCACAAGCAAAAGAAGAGGCCTAAGAAGGTGTCACCTAGATTTGACTCTTCAAATCTAGCTTCTCATGTTTCTACACTAACTAAACAGATAAAATTTCTTAGTGAGAAACTTAATTTGTTGACTAGGAATTCTCAAGTGGATGAGGTTCATCGAAAGGTTTGGGTGAAGAAGCAAGATGAATTCCCATCTTCTTCTGCGTGTCCTGATGGACATGATGAGAGTGCACTTCTGTGTAACTCTGCTTAAATGATGCATTTTTATTTTCCCATTGCATGTGTGTGTGCGTGCGTTTTATGTTTTTGCACGTTTATTTTGTTTCACACAGCATATGGGTGTGTGTGTCTTGTTTTTGTTTTATGTCCCTTGGTATATAGGATGGAAACTCGGACATAAATTTCATAGCCGATTCCGAATGGACGGTAGTATGATCTGCACTCGGGATACAACTCCACGTACCATTGGATGTTTTACAAGCCTGTTTGTGTTTTTATTTTTATTTTTAAAATTTGGAAAATTTAAAAAAAATATAGAAAATGAAAAAGACAAAAATTATTTTATTTTATGGCTTGTTAGAGCATAAAAAACTTATGCATGTGATCCTGGTATGTAGGATATATGATTATGCATGTATGATATGCTTTATTTTTCTTGATGCTCTATATGCATGAGTGTGTGTGATAAAAACCTTTGGTATATCTTGTGCTTGCACCTTCACATACATGTTTTTATTTTGTCAAGGTTTGGTCGCATGTATGAGTTTTTGGAATAGCAATCTAATTTTTAATATATCTTGTTTGCTCAATAGTGTGACCTTTGACTAGATGACCTTGCTATACCCTTTTGCAAAAAAAAAAAATGAGACTCAAGTGCAAAAGAGCCAAAATGGCCAAATTCAAAAGATAAGGGCAAAAACCCTTCACTCGAAAGAGTTGTCAAATATGAGTTCATGATATTTATGGGGTAAATATTATAGCATGCAACCAATGTTGCTTATTTTCAGGTCCTAGTGGTGCTGGGTTTGAACACCTATTTTGTGGACTTGGTTTGTTTAGAGATGGATTTCTTTGGCTGTGTCCAGCTCATAAAATAAGGTCTTAAGCCTTGATTCGTTATGCACTTTATTTTTCCACGCAAGTGCTTTATATGATTTGGTGTTTATGTCATATGCATAAGTGTTGTATTTAGCCACTTTTAAAATGATGCATATTGTTTCATGTCATAAACAACTGAATACTGACTGGGTATCATTGTGTCAGCTTTAAATGCTGTTTCAGTCAGTTTTTGACATGATTTTTATTTATCTCAGTATGTGCCTGTGTGTGCTTCATGTTATTGCATACTAATTTTTTTTTCTTTTTTCCTGTGCACCTTTCTGAGTCTTGGTTTACTTCCCGTTTGTTATTTTGCTAACTGTATGTGCCTGTTAGTGAGGGGGAGTAATTCCTGTTTGTTTATGCTTTTGCATGTGTTGTCTCATGTTCTCCTGTTATTTTTTCCTGTTTCTTTTACCCTTTGTCATTTTGTGACAAAAAGGGGGAGAGTAATATATTAAGGGGGAGAGCCTTAATATATAGGAGGGAGTCGTAGAATATCCTTTAGATATCTCCGTTTTAAGGGGAGTTAAGATTAAGGTGGAGAAGGATATCTACATGTACATGCATGAGTTTTTTACCTGCTTTTTGTTTTACTTGATTATCCCAATGCTTTTCACGGTATGTTGTTGTTTGTGGATGTTTCAGGTAGCAGGTATGTTGCTGCGGTGGCATTATTCTCAAGACTACTTTGTTAGGTGTTAGATCGAGTCCATTTGTAATAAGTCACTGTTTTGATGGTTAACAGTTGACTATTTACTTTTTGGGTCTATTACCGTAGTCTTTGTAATAGGTAGTGTTTTGTCACGGAATGCCAAAGGGGGAGATTGTTAGTTCCATTTTTATTGGTAATTTCCGTAACAAAACAAGTTCAATTGAGTTGTAATGAGTCTTGAAGATCTCGGAGCAATTGGACAAGTATTTGGACAAAATCTGATAGAGTTATCCGAGCAATGTTTACTCTTTTGAATATTTTAGAAGATTTAGAGATAAAATTGATATGAGGTCAGTTATATTGGAAAGTAGACTCGAAGACGGTCGCGTACATATAAATAACTCATGATTTGGCCAAGAGACGAGAAAGTTACAAGCATTTGTAATTGCCCCTGAAAACCAGTCCGCGTTCCGCGTTCGTGTTGCGTTCGTAAATTAGTTCAAACGTCAATGCATAAGTAGGTTTTCTTAGACACATTTTAAAGCCAAAATAACACTAGGAAACCTTTTTCCTTTGCCCTACCTATATAAACAAACATTGAGCCACTTTCCCCAAGGGTTGAAACACAAATCCTTTGAGCCAAAATCCTTCAAAGCTTTCAACCTTAGTTGATTCCACCATTGAAGACTTATTATCTCCTTGTCTTCTCCATTGATGGTATGAATGTTTCTTTGATAAACCTTCAACACAACTTAACCAAAATTCCCTAAGCCTTTAGAGTTCTTTAGGAGGAAGTTTGGTAGTCGGAGTTCCGGCGTCATTAGAGATATAATCTACTCAGAGACTTCAGAGGTTCTGAAGAAAACCGTGGGTCGCGGGCTTTGAGGAGTTGCCTTGAGTTCTTGAAGTATTGAAGTACTTGAGTCGGTGGAGTTGCCACCATAGGTCTTGAACATCGCTGTAAGTTTTTCTCTATATAGTGGATTCGGGTGGTAGCCTATACCCGGAGTGGTTTTTTACTCGGAAGAGTTTTCCACTTCGTCACCAAAACCATTGTGTTGAATTTTGTGTGGTTTGATTTATTTTGCTGCTTTAATTCCTGTTATTGTTTTAATATTTTGCAGCATAATTTTATTTGATTGTTATTGTGGTTGCCTGTTAATTTATCCATAGTAGCAGTAACAGGAATTGTCCTGCTTATTGTTTGTAATTCCGCATTAGGTCAGAACCTTAGGATAACCCCGAATTTTCAAGTAGATTTACCTCCAGGCTATAAAACCATAGGTTGTAAATGGATACTTAAAAAGAAATTAAAACCAGATGGTTCAGTAGATAAATATAAGGCTAGACTTATAGCCAAATGGTATAAACAAAGAGAAAACATAGATTTCTTTGATTCTTTTTCACCAGTAACTAGGATTACATCTATACGTGTGTTTATTTCTCTACCTGCAATTCATGATCTTGTTATGCATCAAATGGATGTTAAAACATCTTTTTTAAACGGAGAATTAGAAGAATAGATTTACATGGACCAACCTGAAAGATTTGTAATACCTAGTCAAGAAAATAAAGTTTGTAAACTTGATAAATCTCTATATGGCTTAAAACAAGCACCGAAACAATGGCATGAGAAATTTGATAACCTAGTTATAGAAAATGGATTTAAGGTGAATGAAAGTGATAAGTGCATATATTATAAATTGGAAAAAGGGATATGTTCTATTATATGCTTGTATATGGATGATATGCTTATCTTTGATACCAATATTCTGTCAGGGTTGGTGCTCAGAGTGCCAATCTGGATCGTATTTATGTCCGATTTATAAATACGAGCAATTCTATTTTCCATAATATTACTAATTTAATAGTAGCACCTTTGTCTTTTATACATTTATTCGATCTAATTACGATTAGATCGAAACTGAATCTAGTTCAGTGATACGTGTATATTAGGCAAAGACCCTAGGATTTACAATATAGTGCGCAGTTACAACGTAGTTTGTAATTGATATTGGGAAGCACACTATAAGATGTATATCCTTAAATAAAGTTCCTGGTCAAGATTTACTAACACGGGTCGGTTAGTAAAATCCGCTGAAACCAGTACATGTCGTCTATCGTGACTTGGTCCATTGGTTTATCCCAGTGAACCATGAGTCTCAGGAGACTCGTACAGATATGTAGGTGTTTATTTGATAAGACACTAAACGACTCACTGAAGATTTCCTAATAGATGGTACACCAATGTCAAATGGAATCTTCTCGAGTTGAGCGAGCATAGTGGTCCTTCGACTTGAGATACCACAATGAGATATATGAGTTATCCTCCATACTTTGATGGCAGTCACGTCACCGATCTATTAATGATCAGACCCCCGCCTATTCGTTGGGTGTGGACTAATGCTCATGATATCCAGTGCGTATAAGATATGATCCGTCAATCCTGTGTACAGGGCATAGGAATCCTCACGTGTTTACGATCTAGTAAATCAATGGCTGTGGTATAACTTCGGAAATCAGTTCCATGTGTTATTTAGAGATCATAAATTGAAAGTTGACTATATTATACCGAACGGGTTTGACATTTTTATATATACCCCAAGTATAATATAGATAGCCTGTGACGGAGGGATTATACGTATGCAATGACCTCGACTTGCATATTTTAGAGAGATTATCTGTGGTCGTCATAATCCATGAGTGGGTGGATTATGGATACGAAATTGGATTTCGTGACGGATAAACCTAAACTTAGAGAGTCCAACAATATGAAGTGTACTCGCTGAGCACTTGGGCGCTTTTCATTACAATGCATACAAAGATAAAGACAACAATATCAGACTTCGTATACCCGATTGAACACATCTCACATTCAATCGAATATACATCATCTGGCACGGCAAAGCATCGCGGTAAAGGATTTTAACCTCTCAAAATAGAGGACCTTTAATCGCATTTACTAAGCCCATGCGCTTTATCTAATCATTACATAAGCAAATAACATGCGGAAATCAAGTAGCGAATAATAAACAAATCAAAACAACATAAAACGAAATATGTGTCGTTTAATCAAGTGGTACGTGGAGTTGTATCCCGAGTACAGATCATACTACCGTCCATTCAGAATTGGCTATGAAATTTATTTCCGGGTTTCCATCCTATATACCACGAGAGGCGACACATTTTTCATTTTATTCAAGGGCCACAACATACACCATTTCACACTACATGCATTTTTTATCTATTCAAAGGCCACAACATGCATCACTCCATAATAATCATGCAAACGAAACTCAATAAATAATAAAAATACAACTGAAAATGGATGTGAAAAATACCCTCAAGTCTAACCTTTTTCGTCGACTTTCGGACTTGCGTTTCACGGAGATCGGAAGGGTTAAAGCTCCTCAACTTTTTTGGTTCACTGGTTTGCATTTTACCTCGCTGTTTCACTGCTCAAGCTACTAATTTGACTCCGTTTTGCTGCTGTTTTGCTACCGTATTTTGGTCACTGTTTTTGGTATTTTAGGCTACTGTTTAATAGGTTATTTGGACTGGTTTGGAGACAGTTTTCGTTACTGTTTTGGGCGGTTTATGGACTATTTTTTAGTGCAGTTTTGGGACAATTCTGGACAGTTTCAGGCTTTTTTCAGGGCTGTTTCAGAGAGGATTTAAGGGACGTATGGCGTGCGGTTTGGCAAAGTGCAGGGGGGAGATGCAACGGCTATTTCAGTGGGTAGATTTGGTGCTGGTTGTGTGCGTGTTTCTGTGTTTTAGCGTGAGTGGTTAATGGGTTCTTAGTACGAGGGCTGTGGTCTTGCATGAGGTTGCTACTGGTTCGAGGGCAGATGGAGCAGAAGGCAATTGACTTGAGTGTGGCAGTGTGTGTGAAGTTTAGAAGGCTTACGTGAGGGACATTGGACGTGAGGCAAGGTGGCTGTTGGTCAATGTCGAGAAGGCTGTGATGGATGCAAGAGGCAGATGGCTTAGTGGATTTGAGCGGTGGCTTAAGGGTTGATTATTTTGTTGTTTACGTGAAGGTTGAGAGTGAATGGGAGCGGGAGAGAGCTGCCGAATGAGTGTTATTGTCTTAGGGTTTATTTGCTTTATTTTGTTTTGGTCACTGCCGTGAATAGTCTAGGGAGTAAGGGTTAAAGGTTATTTTTATAGTGAGGGGGTAGGGGATTAGGGTTTGCATGGATTTAAAAAGGAAAGGGATCAAATAATAAATGGATGGATTTTATCATTTAAAAAGGTAAAGAAATCAAGTTAATTGGGGACATGATTAGTTAAATTTAGGAAGACAATATATTTAATTTGTGTTGTTTAGGTCATAATATTTGTTAAGTTATGAATACAATATTTTTAATTAGAATAATATTTTGTTGATTGATTTTAATTAGGCTGATTTTATTTAAATGTTTTATTTAATTTGGTATATTATTTAATTAATATTTTTATATAATTGGGTTGTTTTTTTAGGGCCTTGGGCGTGTGGGCCAAGTGTGGTGGGCTAGGTGTTGTGTTGGTTTGGTGAGTGGGTTTGGGCAAAGGTTAAATGGTTCTGGGTTTTTTAGGCCAAAGGTGCTTTAAAACGGAGGTCCAACAAGTGAGCCTGGAGCTAAACAAGCGAATAAAATTTAACAAAATACCGATTCCCTTCCGAAAACCATTTCCCGTCATTTCCTCAACTAAAAAAATATAGTACCTCCAAATGAGACTCATCATAGGGACTCACATGCAAATTACAATGCTTACATTAGTCATTACCTTAGGTATCAAATGGTAGATGATAAATCTGTAGAACCCAATCCAATGAACTACAAAAAATAGCCCATGAGATTATATCTGAGGGTATGTCTCTAGATGAAAATTCCAAGTAGCCTGCCATAATTGACAAACCACCCCCATTCTGGAAAGATTTTAAAGGTACCCGTAGGCATAAAACTAAGGAATTTTCCCTAGAAAGTTTGATTACCCGCCTTCGCATAGAAGAGGTAGCCCACAAATAGGATCAAAAAGAAGAGATCCTAGTTATGTCAAATAATAAAAAACCTGCTTCAGTAGTCTTGAAACCTAATGGTAAAAATATGAAGAAAAAATATCCTCCTAAGAATAACAAAAACCATAATCACCAAAATCCCATCAACAAAACTCAGAATAACCAGAACAAGCAACAACCTCCCTCAAGAAATGAAAATGGACAGTTCAAATGCTATAACTGTGGCAAACTATGGCATATTGCTCGGAAGTGTCGGAATAAGCATTCCGCTCCACAGCGCGAACTTTATCGAAGACCAACTCGTGCTATGTTATCTGAGATCAACATGGTTGGTGGATCTGAGGGTTGGTGGTTTGACACTGCGCTTCTCGTCATGTCTCTATGATCGTGCTTCGTTCAAGTCCTATGCGGAAGCTGCGGACAGGAAAGTGTTGTTGGGTGACTCCCACACCACTATGGTTGCTGGGACCGGTGAAATGGAATTGAAGTTCACCTCTGGGAAGATCATTATTCTCAAGGATGTGCTGCACACTCCTGAGAGAATGAAGAACTTGGTTTCAGGCTATCTCCTGAACAAGGTTGGGTTTACACAAACTATAGGGACTGATTTGTATACTCTTACCAAAAATAATATTTTTGTGGGAAAGGGTTATGCTACTGATGGAATGTTCAAACTTAATGTTGCAATTAATAAAATGAATTCTTCTGCTTACATGCTGTGTTCTTTTAATGTTTGGCATGCTCGACTTTGTCATGTTAATAAACGAATTATAAAGAACATGAGTAACTTAGGCTTAATTCCTGAATTATCCCTAAATGATTTTGAAAAATGTGAATTCTGTAGTCAAGCAAAAATTACTAAAATGCCACATATATATGTAATTAGAGAATCAGAACCATTAGACTTAATACATTCAGATATTTGTGAATTTGGTGGAAATTTGACTAGAGGTGGAAAAAGATAATTTATCACATTTATCGATGATTGTTCAAACTATGCTTATGTTTATTAATGAAAATAAAAATGAAGCATTTGATATGTTTAAAATATTTCACTCAGAAATTGAAAATCAATTTAATATGAAGATTCCGTAGTGATAGAACCACTGGGTATGACTCTACATTTTTTAATAAATACTATAAATTGCATGGTATTATTCATGAAAACCTGCACCTTATTCTCCTGAAATGAACGGAAAAGCCGAAAGGAAAAATAGAACTTATGCTGAAGCTGTAGTTTCTATTTTACTTAATTCCGGCGCAAATGATAAAGTTTCACCTTATGAAATTTTGAAAAAATAGAAAACCTAACTTACCTTACCTTAGAACTTGGGATGTCTTGCCTATGTTAGAATCTCTGACCCTAAAAGGATTAAACTTGCGAGTAGGACATATGAATACGTTTCATTGGTTATGCTGTTAATAGTAAAGCATATAGATTTTATGATTTGAAAAATCATGTTGTGGTTGAATCTGTTGATGTTGATTTCTTTGAAAATAAATTTCCTTTTATTTTGAAGAATAGTGGGGGCTCGTCCTCTAATATTAACCAAACAATAGAACATAATGAATCTGATAAAGAAATAGAATCTATACCTAGAATGAGCAAACGGTCTAGAACTATTAAAGATTTTGGTCCTGACTTCTATGCATACACCTTAGAAGAAGATCCCACTACTCTAAAAGAAGCATTGTCATCTTTAGATTCTGATTTGTGGCAAGAAGCAATAGAAGATGAAATGAGTTCTTTAGAGACTAATAGGACTTGGCATTTAGTAGATTTACCTCCAGGCTGTAAAACCATAGGTTGTAAATGGATACTTAAAAAGAAATTAAAACAAGATGGTTCAGTAGATAAATATAAGGCTAGACTTATAGCCAAATTGTTTAAACAAAGAGAAAACATAGATTTCTTTGATTCTTTTTCACCAGTAACTAGGATTACATCTATACATGTGTTTATTTCTCTAGCTGCAATTCATGATCTTGTTGTGCATCAAACGGATGTTAAAACATCTTTTTTAAACGAAGAATTAGAAGAAGAGATTTACATGAACCAACCTGAAAGTTTTGTAATACCTGGTCAAGAAAATAAAGTTTGTAAACTTGATAAATCTCTATATGGCTTAAAACAAGCACCGAAACAATGGCATGAGAAATTTGATAACCTAGTTATAGAAAATGGATTTAAGGTGAATGAAAGTGATAAGTGCATATATTATAAATTGGAAAATGGGATATGTTATATTATATGCTTGTATATGGATGATATGCTTATCTTTGGTTCCAATATTCTGTCAGGGTTGGTGCTCAGAGTGCCAATCTGGATCGTATTTATGTCCGATTTATAAATACGAGCAATTCTATTTTCCATAATATTACTAATCTAATAGTAGCTCCTTTGTCTTTTATACATTTATTCGATCTAATTACGATTAGATCGAAACTGAATCTAGTTCAGTGATACGTGTATATTAGGCAAAGACCCTAGGATTTACAATATAGTGCGCAGTTACAACGTAGTTTGTAATTGATATTGGGAAGCACACTATAAGATGTATATCCTTAAAAAGTTCCTGGTCAAGATTTACTAACACGGGTCGGTTAGTAAAATCCGCTGAAACCAGTACATGTCGTCTATCGTGACTTGGTCCATTGGTTTATCCCAGTGAACCATGAGTCTCAGGAGACTCGTACAGATATGTAGGTGTTTATTTGATAAGACACTAAACGACTCACTGAAGATTTCCTAATAGATGGTACACCAATGTCAATAGGAATCTTCTCGAGTTAAGCGAGCATAGTGGTCCTTCGACTTGAGATACCACAATGAGATATATGAGTTATCCTCCACACTTTGATGGCAGTCACGTCACTGATCTATTAATGATCAGACCCCCGCCTATTCGTTGGGTGTGGACTGATGCTCATGATATCCAGTGCGTATAAGATAGGATTCGTCAATCCTGTGTACAGGGCATAGGAATCCTCACGTGTTTACGATCTAGTAAATCAATGGTTGTGGTATAACTTCGGAAATCAGTTCCAAGTGTTATTTAAAGATTGTAAATTGAAAGTTGACTATATTATACCGAACGGGTTTGACATTTTTATATATACCCCAAGTATAATATAGATAGCCTGTGACGGAGGGATTATACGTATGCAATGACCTCGACTTGCATAGTTTAGAGAGATTATCTGTGGTCGTCATAATCCATGAGTGGGTGGATTATGGATACGAAATTGGATTTCGTGACGGATAAACCTAAACTTAGAGAGTCCAACAATATGAAGTGTACTCGTTGAGCACTTGGGCAACGCGATATGAATAATACAGATTATTTATAATACTTCATCGGATTAAATGAGTTAATTCGGATCGTTTAATCGGTTAAACGATAACATATGCAATAGATATTTTGTTTTGTCCGATAATAATTATTTTGTATTTATATTGATACATAATATGATTAGATACACATTAATTATCGTCAAATGAGATTTTGACACATGCCATAAATATATGTATCTGTTATTTATTGTAAATAATAATACATATATAATATTAATTATATTAATTGATTATTTGGATATTTAATTGTTAAATATTTAAATGATTAATAATAACTCTTTTTCATAAATGTTATGAAAATTTGTCTAATTATTATTGGTTTGTATGGCATGATTTAATTGGATTTATTTGTCAAAATATGATTTGATAATATAAAGTTTAATTTGATTTTAATTTGATTAAATTTCTAAAATCCCATTTTTACCCTTCAATTTTCACCCTCAGTGAGTTCGTCCCACTATAAGTGGTGAGAAAATATCGAAATTGTTTCATCCATTTGGCTTTTGTGATACTTTCTTTAACCAATGTGGTGATTATGCAGATGCATACAATAAGAGAGGATCTAAATTTTTGTAGAGCTTTCTTAATTTACACCAGCACCATTCAGTAATTTTTCCATAACCACTATATGTTTGCTATCTTATCATGAACAATTATAAGTATGCAAAATATTTGAAGTAAAAAGTTAGGTTAATTATCTAACAGAAGGCATTATGCATCTTGTCACTTGGAGGAAAAAGAATCTCTTATAGCTTTTATGAATGCATAATTACAAGAGTGTTCTCAAACATTTGTTTTCAAATGGTATATAGATTTTGGTAATTGGTGATATTTACACATGTGTTAGCAACATCAAAGCAGTTTCAGCCAGTGAGTGAATTGATACACTGTGTCGGCTTACTCCCACAGTTCCTGAGAAAATATTAAAATTTTCAATCTCTGCTGTGGTTTCTATGACAGCTTCTAGCTCCATCTCGAAACCCAATTTCCTGAAAATATGTACATTCGTAGACTTATCTCTCATCATCCAAATTGCCAGCTCTATGGCAAACCTCCTTATTCTTGGAACCTTAATTGGTGGTTGTTGGTATTTCCTCAGAATCTGGAATAGCGTATTAGCTAAATCAACTTCCATGATTCCTGTTCTTTGAAACATGATGCTGGATTCTTCAGGAGTCATGAATCTGAAAACATGTGCTGCTAGTCCAATCATCACTTCCTGTAGTTTGTATTCTTCTGATATGATTGCCTTGAGAATCTGCAACGGAGAATAGAATTAAACCTTGACTCTTGTTCCATTGGGACAAAGCTTTGGTGATAGAAGAAAATAGTTTGTTGTAAGCACTTACTGTAGTGGCGGCAGCTGTGATTCCTCTTAACTGAGTGAAGCAATCTGCTCCGCTAGAGCTGCACAAATTTCTCAAGATTCTTGCAGCATTTACTCTAATCAACGGAACCTCCAGTAATTCAACTAGCTTGTCCACCACCTTCAATTTCAAGATCCTGTGGCATTACTTTTGCTGTCCAATGCGAGCATTGCTAGTGCTTCTCCTGCAGCAATCCTTACATGTTTATGGTTTCTGGCATTCCCTCTTTGAAGAAAATGTGAACAACTCCTTCAGGATTCCTCCGGTGGCCCCAATCCTCTTGTTGCATCTGCTCTAGTGCAAGACTTGTTAGAATGTCTATGCCCAACTTTTGCAGCGATGGTTGTTTTTCTCCATGTATCAAAATATCCCTGATGTTCCTGATTGTGAAAACAACCTCCGAAATCTCTCTTCTAAGATGTTCCCCTGTTACACCTGTTGTGCTTGCCAGCATCTTCACCAGTTTCAGAGAACGTTTCACCGTCAAAATCTGAGATGATTTAGTATGTTCATTCCTCAACAAGCTCTCTTCAGCATGGGTAAAATCAATAATCTTTGGTAGTAGCCCCGTTGTATTTCCAATCTTTCCGCAGTTGTCATGGTCGCGGGCAAGTTTCTTCATAATAAGAAGTCCTAAATGATTAAACGTCCAGAGTCCGTAATTTGCATGATCAAGAATGATCTTCTTTTCGCCAAGTTCATCTGTCGCAGCACCAGAGCTCCTATTTGTTTGTAGCAGAGATGATATTGATGCCATTGCGCCAGGTATGCCAGCTACTCGAAGAGAGTTCTGCTTTTTGCCAGCTAATTTTAACAATATTTCTGCAGCTGATCGCCTGATCTCCTCCTGTTGTAGGTCTTTCCAATTCAACATTTCAACAAATCTTTCAATCAAAGACAGATTTATCCCAATCTTCTGAAGGGTATCATCAGAAAACCGCCCACTCGTTGCAAATTGGCGAAGAATTCTTGCGCCAATGAGTTGTTCATCAGGGGAATTTGAATCCAAAAGCTCCATACCAAAACTAACCATATCCATTTTCAACCCATCGAATATGCTTCCATTAACACACTTTGAATATGCATCATAGAAAAACCTTCGAATCGAAACCAAACCTGATGGCCCAAAATCACATTCTCTGTTCACCTCTTCCAGTAGTTTACAGTATATGACCTTCCACTCCCAGTAAGCTTTCTCCATTAGAAACAACAAAGCTTCTGCCAAGGCCAAGGAATAGAAAATGATCAGAGCTGCTTCACGGTTCCTCTTGTCAGAATCTCCTTTAGCTACATCACCATAGTTATGTTTGATCAACTTCATCAGTGAGAGAGCCACACAAGTTGTTGCAGATGCAAGCTGGAGCAAATAGAGAAGTTTACTGATATTTCTTGTAAGGAACACCCATTGAGCATAGGGTAGAAGCGGAACATCTTCACTTGCCCATGTCCTAGTTGGCTTCCTTTGCCAGTTTCTAGTTCCATCACTACTTTCTGCTATCTCCCTGCGCTTCCCAATAACTATTGGCCGGAACATTGATTTTGCAGCTTCAATGAGATAATCAGAACCGGAATTTTTTTCATGAGAACTGTTGATTCCAGCATCTGCAAGTGACCATGTGGCTTGGTGCTGCCATTCTAGCTCTTGACTTCTGCTAAAAATACGAGCACCTTCGATCAACAAAATAAAGGTGATGAACCAGAAGTCAGTCTTGTCCAAAGTGATGGCGAAACCACCAAGAAGAACAACTGTTGCCCAAATGAATCCAAGAGTTCCAAGACCAGTTGCCGCCTTCTCAAGAATTGCAAGGTGCAGGGCGAAAAGGGTCAGTTTCTTTTCAGGTGCAGCAACCGCAGGTATCTTTGGAGAAACAGAACTTGCATTGCTGCTCTGAGGTTCAAAGATGGTGGTACTTGAACTACCAACTGTTTTACTAAGCTTTCGAAGCTCATCGACATTCAAATGAAGCTCATCTTCTGTGGACGCCCCACTATCCATGCTACAGAATCAAAACTCAATGCTTGTTCTGTTTGGTCTTAGGTGGGGGGATTTGTTGGGTAGTTATAAGGAAAAAGAGGAAGAGAATGAGCTTTGTGGTGGACGTTTATTTTGTGAAGTGAAAATCAAAATATAAACGAAAATTATTTCTATTTCTGTCAATGTTCCTAGGAAGTGGAGGGTGATAAAATAGTGATTACAAAATACATATATATATAGCATACCTACATAAATACATATTATGGAATTAATATCCAAAATAGAATTCCTAGTACCTTTAGGATTTATGATTTTATTATATTTCCTTATTAGATACATATTTCCTATATTCATTATTATTACTCATTACTATAGGATTCCTTTTTTATTTTGGTTTCTATGTAGCCTATATAAAGACCCCTATCATTGTAAATTCATATAGAGTGAATTGAAGACTTTCTTAAGTGGAACACATATATAGAGACATAGATATATATATATATATAGAGATCTGGCCGGCGGTCCGGTTAATTCTGCTTCCACGCTTAAGTGGAACCAGAACCGAACCATTCGGTTTCGATTCCGGTTCTGGTTCCATTCTTTTCTTTTTTTTTACTTTTTTTTTAAAATAAAAATTTAAGATTGAAAAATTAATTTAATTTAAAATTATGAATTTGAATTTATATAATAAACTTACATAATTACATTAAATTACAAATAAAATTCTTATCTAAAAAAATTAAAAATAAAATTAGTAAATTAAAGAGCTTGAACTTAAATTTTTAAAAACTTAAGTTACCTACGTATCCTGTTTTACCTACGTATCCTACAGGATGAGAGGAATCAAAGCCCACGTAATTTCATTATAATATTAGTGGTTTATATCCTCCAGGGGTGAGAGGAATCAAGTTCTTAAATAGTGAAGTTCATAACAAGGTAATATATGTCGGAGTTTTTCAAAATATAAAAGCTATATGGTTTTTCTCTAAAAGGGAAAATTGAGTCCCACATTGCAATATTAGTGGGAGGTGAGAGGGATGAAATAGCATTGCTTGAAATTTCTTCTCAAAGATAAAGTGCAAGGCTTGAATCATATATGATCAACTGTATGATGGCGCCTCATCGTCCACGCATGACGCAATGTGGTGCTTTAATGGCGTACTTTGCACTTCGCACATACGCTTCGTAACTGCGGATGGGTTCGGGTGACAGTACAGGTCGCGCCCAGCGCCTATAAATAGGCTTCTATCCAAGCCATTTTAATCATCCAAAAATTCAAGCAATTTTCTTATATTCTCTCCAAATTCTTATCAATTTTCTACAGACACCACATGTTTTTACACTTCATCCAAAACATAAAAACACTATCGTATTTTTATTCTTCCTAATTTTCAAGGGATTTTCCGTTGATAGTACAATCGCCGAAAATACGTGAATATTGTTGTATCCTAAAGGAAATTCGTCGGTAACCTATTATACTACCGATTTGGTGGGGGGAAATTTATCTTTAAGGGGAGTGACTTTATAACGAGCCTCAATACTCTTCTCTACTAGTCCATTTTATTCTTATATTTCCCAACAATCATAAGGGTAAGTATTGGTTTTATAAAATGGACTTAACATCGCTTAACAAGCTTGTCAAGTTGAAGCAACTTGATGGAAACAACTTCAATCGTTGGCAAAAGAGGATGCACCTACTGCTTGCAACGTTGAAGGTGGTGTACGTGCTATCTACACCAAAGCCAACCCAATTCGAATATCCCCAAGAGGAGTCGCTACAAGTTGCACGTACTAGGCAGAAATATGAGATTGATGATTTGATGTGTCGTGGACATATCCTAAATTCAATGGCCAATGACTTGTTTGACACCTATCAACATATGACTACTGCAAACAAGATTTGGGATGCTTTGGAACAAAAGTACATTACCGAAGACGCTGCAAGTAAGAAGTTCCTTGTTAGTAAATTTAATTGCTATAAAATGGTTGATAATAGGTCCTTTTTTGAGCAATTCTATGAAATCCAAAGGATTATGGACCACAAGAATAACATAAATATGGATTAGGCTATCATAGTAACCTCGATCATTGTAACGACCGGGAATCTCAACTACTGTTATACTGTGAGACAAGTGTCACATAATATAAATCATGTTTGGAAACATATACCATCGTGAGATGACTTTAAGAACAATCGGTAAATTCTTCGAGAATCCGATATTAGATGGTACGATGTTCCACTCCGGATATCCCATAGTATTTGGGCCGTAACTTTCTCATACAAATTCTGATTATTATGAGCTTTATATTGTCGGAAAGCTAAGATCGAGACTACAACTTTTACGTTGAATATTTTTCCAAATTCGAACCAGAAATGGGATAAAAATACATATCAAAAATTCAGATGAATAGTACCTGAGGGTCATTCTAGTAAATTCTCAAAGTTTCCCCAAATTTCTACACTTTTCTAATTTCAAATAGCCCTAGTATAAAAGGGGATACAATGCATGTATCCCTAAAATTCAAAAGAGAAAAAAGGGAAAACGTGAAGAATGAGAAGAAAAGAAGTAGAAGAAAGGAAGATGAAGAAGAAGAAGAAAGAAAAGGAAGCAAGAGGCAAATACCCATTCATCAAGCAAGGAAATAAGAAAAAAACAACCATGAGGGACTTTTAGGAGGATGGAAATCCAATAAAATGAGGTGAGATCATTTGACCCAAATCTTGGATTTTGAAATCTAGATAGTATGAAGTTATGATAATTATAGTAACATGCTAGGGATTGCATTTGGTGAGAAAATAGGCATGAAAGTTGATTGTGTTAAGAGTTGTCCAAACATTTAAGATCCTAAGTGTTGAACGTTTGGAGCCATAAGGTTAAAGAGTTAATTTGGATTGAGAAGTGTTGGTTTACTAAGTGTTTATAGTGAGTTTTAAAGAATTGTTGAGAAAAAGTGGTAGTATGGAAGTATGGGAAAAATATAGAGCAAACTAGGCATGGAGGGTCAGTGTTAGGCCCTCATTTTGGCCTAGTGTCACGAAGCTACAAGCCTAGCGTCACGACGCGTATTGGAAATTTGCCACAGATTGTTTCTGGAATTATGAGCGTCTTGACGCCCGGGGCTTTGCGTCGCGACGCAGAGAAAGAAATGCTCACTGGAATTGCCAGCTTGTGTGAGTGTCGCGATGCCCAAGAGGCAGCGTCGCGACGCGTGATCAAAACTTTTCCCAAATCAGTTTCAGCTCATTCCGGTTTCACCCTAGCATGTTAGAGGCCGCCTTATAGGTCTCGTATTAGTTCGTATACATACCTTACATCAAGACACAAACATGATAAGCCTTGCAGTTAAAATATATTAGTGTATTAGTAAGTGATGAGCGGAAAATATATCAATATTTACCGCCCATTTCACCTAATATTTTGTTTAGTTTCCTGGGTTTGATGAACGTTTTGATGTGTTTTAGTTTATTTTGCATATAAAATAAAATTGGGACTTAATGAAATCATTTAGGACGAAATTTGGAACAAATAAGGTCAAAAATTGGACTTGACGTGTTGATTTTGGAGATTGGAAACTTGAAATGGCGATCTAACGAAGTACAATTTCGAAAATTCTAGCTTTGCACAATTGTCGTATTTTAGCCATAACCTTTTAATCCGATATCCGATTGAGGTGATTCAAGTTCCAAATTAAAGAAGACTCAAAGATCTACAATTTTGACGTTCATAATAATTTCCATTTCTGAATAATTCATGACCGAAATTGATGAAACATTCAGAAGTGTGTTATGTGTAATTATTTAAGTCATTTTCAAAATAAGAAAAAAATAAAATTGTCAAACTTCCACCAAACATGCTTGCATGTTTGGTGGAGGATTTGGTGCCATGTTTGGTGTCATGTTTGATGTCATGTTTGGTTTCATGTTTGGTGGAGCAATTGGTGGAGAAATTGGTGGAAGCCTTTAGATTTTCTATAAATACCAAGCTAAACTTTGTAAATTTCTCATGCTTTCTTTGGAAGAATTTTTCCATGAAAACCTAAAGGAAAGTGTCTTGTATATTTATTTAAGTTTTCTTGTATTTTTTTATTTAATTAATAAAATTTTGTATGTTTTCATTTACATCATGAACAGGTAATCCCATTCTACTGGGTTGAAAAGGTGAGACTTTTAATATAATGAATTAGATTAATCTCCATATTTTTTAAAAAATTTAGATTAATTAGTTACCGCCTATATGGCCGGTTTAGGTGACAACCTTATTTACTACCTATATGGTCGGTTTTACATTTCAGATGTAGTTTCCGCCTATATGGTCGGTTTATGTCATAACATTGTTACCGCCAATATGGTCGGTTGGACTTAATTGAGACAAATGAAATTTCCGCCTTTATGTTCTTGTTAAATATAATTAATTAATCGGTAAACATTGACAATAAGAGAGATTTCTAATTTTGAAATATTAAAAGTGGATCCTCTAACCCCCAGCATTTTTCTTTTATTGTACTTTTATCTTTTTAATTTCCAAGCATTTACTTTATGTCATTTACTTTATTTAAGTTTTTACTAGCCTTAGATATGTTTCGTAACTAAACCAATTATCTGTGGTTGTGATGACTTCCAATATCACTTGTTAATAAGAGGTTGTTTTACGGTTTGGATAATATAAAAGTTTATTTATTGAGTCTTAGTCTTAATGCATCTTGTTAACTGGCCATTAATAAGATTGAACTGGTAAACTTAAAATGAACTTGGAAAATGGATTTTAGGTTTAAGACCATAGACTCAATAGCCCACGATATTATTTGAGGATATATAACCATTTAATAGATTTCCTTACAGGATATGAATATACCTGTCGGGCGGGGGTAGCCATAATTGGAACTTAATCTTAATGAATTCAGGTAACTTGGTTGACATAGGAATATGATTAGTTGGGTTACACTGGGTATTTATATCTGACCATCAGAAGAGGCTTTTGCATATTTTCGTGTTCCAGGTTAGTAAACCAATATATTGCACAAACGTGAAATAACCGCTTCATCTTTAAAAGATATTGGAAAGATTCACAACCTTGGATAGTTTCTTAATATTGAATTTTTCTTAATTTACTTTCGTGCTATTTTAGTTACTTTTTTTTAATTTAAAGTCACCATCCAATCAAACGAACAATCCATTAGATACTTGTAAAAGTTTGGCTTCATAAATTAATAGTTTAGGTATTAAGTCCTCGTGGGATCGATACTTTTTATACTACTTGAACGATAGGTGCGTTTGAGTTATACACGTGTGATTACACATCGGTCAAGTTTTTGGCGCCGTTGCCGGGGACTTATTTATCTTTCACTATTAATTTTGAGGTTAGACACCTTTACCTGTGTCTAATTTTCTTTTATTTACTATTTTTATTTTCTTGTGTTTCAGGTTTTCAGACACTATATTAGACGAACCAGAAGCTTTGAAATCCGACCGCTTGACCCAGAAATGAAAAAACCATCAGACAGTTTTGAAGGGAAAGGTGAGAAGGCCAAGAATCACTAATCAACATAGAACCTGAGCCTTTGGAAGTTACACCACCAATTCCCATTCGAGACAGAACTATTCCGGTGGTTGACGGCTTCATTTCTTGTATTGTACTTCCTCCCTTACCAACAAATGCGTGTGACATCAAAACATGCATTCAGATGATTCAACAGTCAGTTCAGTTTGGGGGGAATGAAACCGAAGATCCTAATGCCCACATCAGTAACTTCCTGGAAGTTTACGGCACTTTCAATTACAACCGAGTGGCTGAAGAAGCAATGAGACAGCGTGTTTTCCCATATTCTTTGAAAGACAGAGCTAAAGCTTGGCTACATTCGCTACCAGCAGGTTCTATCACAACTTGGAACTCTTTTGCCATCAAATTCCTTGCAAAATACTTTCCACCAGCCAGAACTGCAAAGCTGAGGATTGACATCACATCCTTTGTGCAACAAGATTCAGAATCTCTTTATGAGGCTTGGGAAATGTACAAGGATTTACTCAGAAAATGTCCTCACCATGAGATTGCAAAGTGGCTACAAGTCCAAACTTTCTACAATGGACTTTCTGGGCTAATGAGAACCACAATAGATGCTGCTGCTGAAGGAGCTTTAATTGCAAAATGAGAAGATCAGGCTTGGGACCTAATTGAAGAAATGGCCAACAACAATTCCTTGTGGCCAACAGAAATGAGCATGATCCAACGAATCGCAGGAATTTATGAAGTTAGAGCCAACACAGCAGTAAATGCCAAGCTAGATCAGATATGCAAATTCATGGAGACTCTCACCATACAAGGCAATATTAGGGGTGAACACAATTTCGGGTCAAACCGCGAACCGCACCGAACCGCACCGCACGGAACCGAACCGCGCGGTTTGAAAAAATATTAAAAATGATTTTGAACCGCACCGAATCGAACCGTAAATTTTGGGTCGGTGTGCGGTTTTGACCCATGTCAAACCACGAACCGCCCAAACCGCAAATTTTGACTCGAACCGCGACCCGAACCGCCTAAACCGCCGACCCGCATTCAAATTAAATATTATTTTATATTTTTCTTCTTCTTTAACTATGAAAATTAAGATATTTAATGATCATATAACAATATGTGATGAATAAATGAAAATTATATAATTTTTTCTTCAATTATAATGTGAAAACACACAAAATTTTCTTAAAAAATTTATAATCCAAACCGTCGACCCGAACCGCCCAAACCGCTAAACCGCCAACCCGAACCGCCGCAGTTTTCCTTATCAAATTTGCGATTTCGTTTTCTAATTTCCCAAACCGCCAACCCACGCGGTTTGAAGTAAAAAACGAAAAAACCGCCCCGAACCGCACCGCGAACACCCCTAGGCAATATAAGATCCACAAGTTCACCATATGGAGGAGCACCAGAGGCAAACCAACATGAAGAGACGGTGAATTATGTCAACAATTTCAACAGACATGGGAACAATCAATATTCCAACACCTACAACCCAGGGTGGAGGAATCATCCTAATTTCATATGGAGCAATAATTCAGGGCAAATGAATAATCCACCACCCGGATTCCAACAGCAAAACAAAGGCCATGAGTATGGAAAAGAACCAGGAATAGCAGAAGTGTTTACCCAGTTGAAAAAGCAAGAAGAAAAATACGACACTTTAGCAGCTATGGTTCAAAATCAAGAAGCCAAATATGATGCTACGATTCAAAGTCAAGCAGCTTCTATGAAAACACTGGAAAATCAAATTATAAAACTAGCCAATGCTCAGAGTTACAGACCGCAAGGAAATCTTCCCAACAACATAGAACCAAATCCAAGAAACAGAGGGATTGAGCAATGTCAAGCCATTACTTTGAAAAGCGGTACTGAAATCAACAAAGATGTTGGAATCAAGGCATCCATTGAGGAAGTTTCAAAAGAAGCAGTTCCACATATGGAGGAAAAAGAAACAAATGAAAAAGATCAAGTAAAATTCACTCTACCTCTACTTTTTCCACAACGTCTCCAAAAAATAAGCTGGACAAGCAGTTTGCTCGATTCTTAGAGGTCTTTATTGTTGGGGTTGGTGATCACAACGCCAATTCCCGGTTGTATTTCTTTATGAATACTTATGTAAAACATTATTATTTTGAATAATATATGCAGTTTCTATAATATAATGTATCTTTTAATATGGTAAAGACGTAATGACCTTAGAATGACTAGTCATGGTACAGTTGCAAAAGCGTCGCAACTGACATTGAGTAGTATCATGACGTTGTCATTCTCAGACAGTTCCTGGTCAAGGTTTACGCTACTTGGTCAGTATAGTAAACCCGTTGAGACCGGTACATGTCGTATACTGGAATATATGATTCCAATGGTTTCTCAATGAACCATAAGTCTTGGAGACTAGTATAGACGTGTAGGTGTTTATAGCGGATAAACACTGAATGACTCACCAAAGATTCTTAATGGATGGTACACCAACGTCAATAAGAATCTTGTCGGGTTGAGTAGCACTTGTGATTCTTAGACTTGAGATGCCATTGTGGGCACATGAGACATCTTCTACACTTAGATGGCAGTCACGTCACCGATCTATTTAGATCAGACTTCCGCCTGTTCGTTGGGTGTAGATAGATCCTCAGGCTGTCCTGTGCGTATCAAGATAGGATTTGTCAGTTCTGTGTAACAGAGCATAGGTAGTCCATATGATTAGCAATCAGATAAAATCCATGGGCCCGTGGTACAATTTAGAAGCTAGTTCTAAATGTTCTTTTTGAGATTGCTAATAGAATAGTCGACTGGATAATCCCTATAGAGATTTGACGTTTACATCTATATCTCTGGGATTTATCCGGATACCTGTGACGGAAGAATTATACATTTTCCATGACCTCGACCTGTATGATTCAGCGAGTTTATTCGTGATCGTCATAATTTACGGGTGGATAAATTATGGACACGAAATTGGATTTCGTGACGGATATGCCTGAATCTAGAGAGTCTCAATAATGAAATATACTCGTAGAGCACTAGAGCAACATTTATAAATAATATTGATTATTTATAAAGTCGTTTAAAGGTTAAACACAAAATACATATTTAGGGACCCGATAGTCATTTCCTTAATTATTGTGTATTTACATTTAATACTTGATTAATTTAAATACACATTAATTAATAGTCAAATTGAGATATTTAATTAATATCATAAATATATATATGTATTTAATATTTAATGTAAATATAATACATATATTTAATATATTTGTATTTAATTAATTAATTAATTATTTAATTGTTAAATGATTAAATTAATTAAAATATAAATATCTTAAGATTTAGATATTTGTTTAATAGCTAAGTTGCCTTTGTTAACTTTGTTAGAAATATCTTTAAAGTGTTTTTTTTTTTATATTTTAACAAGTTGATTACATGAAAACCAAATGAAATTGAAATTAATTGTCTTATATTTTGCTTAGGCCAAATTCGGCCAAGGCCAAAAGTTGGCAAGTATATATTATTTTAATTTCATTTGGTGAGATAACCTAATACACTTTATAAAAAAACTCCATTGATAGAAAGAAAAGAAGCTTGAGAGGAAGAAAAGAAAAACAAAGAAAAGCTTGGTTTTTAGTAAGTTTTCTTAACTTGCTATTAGAAAGGAAAATGTTCCTTATGTTCTAGGCTACATCTTGTGATGTTCTCATTTTATTCTTTTCTTTATTCTTTGTGTTTTTTTTAATGGAAGTTTGTTGAAAGTGTTGAGCATGTATGAACTTGGAAGATTGTTACTAGTGTAGTAATAAACTTTCTTTTATGGTTTTAGAACCTTGTTGCTAATCTAGAGTTATTGACCCACTCTTAAATGACCTAGATTTGATCTATAGTTATTTCATTGTGTTGAGACTTTAATTGGATGGAAGAAACATGATTGAAGTAATTGATTTAACCAATTTGGTCTAATTTGTCCAATTTGAAGAAATTGAAAAATTAGGGTTTAAGACCTCATCCAAATTTAGGGATTTTAATTTATGTTGTGTATTTGGATGTGTATATGATACATATGAAATCTTATGTTGATTGGATTTCATCTTGATGTGTTTTGAAGAATGGAAGTGCAAAATGCACATTAGGCCACCTTGGAGGGGCTTTCGGCCAAGGGCAAAAATTTTGGGTTTTTTGTTGCTTTTTGTGTTTTGACATTTAGGACATGTTAAGTTCATCTTAGAAATGATTTAGAATCATTCAAAATTGATTTGAACAATTTCGGACTAAAATGAACAAAATGCCAAGTGTAAGGGCAATTCGGTAAATTAACAAAAATTTGATTTATTGAATTTGATTTCATAATTTTATTATCGGACAATTAAATAAATATGTTTATTTAATTTATCGGAGAAAAAGTTTTGAAATCGGAAAATTTGATTTTCCACCGTTTCCGCTGCGTTACCGGATATCCGCCATAAAACCCCTACAAAATGGTATCAGAGAGAGTCTGATTCTAGGCCCCCTAAAATGATTAGCTTGTTTGATTCAATATTTAATCATGTTTTTAACTTTATACATGCATGTTATAATCTAATTTGATTAGATTTAGGGTGTATGACATTTAGCGGAAAAACCCTAATTAATAAGGTTTTAATGTAATTATGTATTTGATGCATGTTATGTGGTCCGTCTTGTCAATACGGTTTATAAATATTTCTTTGTGACTACATCCGAGACCGTTCCTCTGTTGTGAGGATGTAGCCGATAGAGATTTATTTATACCGGATGTATATCAGATACTAGATAAATTCAACTGAAAGAGGAATCTTGAACGTGCCCTAGCTGTCAGGGTTACGCAAGTAACTTGAGTTTATCATTGACGAGTTTATCCTTGGTACGTCTCCTTGTGGGCCTGCCTTAGCAGCGACAACGAGAAACGACCAGGACCGGAAACCCATGAGTCACTTGTGAGTGATTGACAAATGAGTTGTCTACCTGATGAATATACGTAGGCGAGACCGTGCCTCTGCTGTGAGCTGAAATATATTCACGGGATCCACTTTTCACTATTTGTATTTAATTTAATTATTAAATCTATGTATTCTGTTTGGGGATTACAGTATTGCATGATATAGTGGAAGGGGCATTTTTAGATTAAAAATCCATGATCTAGTTTATGCTTTTGATATTATATGAAACTGCTTAAATTTCTGCTAACCATTTTTCGTGATCTATATGATAGATTTGCGATGACGGCACCATCTACGAATCAGTTTGCGCGTATGCTTGATGCGAAAAAACTAAAAGGCGCAGAGAACTTCGCTGATTGGACTTGGATTTGAGGATTGTCCTCGATTCCGAGAAGTTGGGATATGTTCTTGAGGTTCTGTTGCCCATTGCTGTGGGTGAGGATGCTACACCGGAGGAACGCTACCTACCATGAGTTACATAGGATGTTGCTCACGGCGGAGGAGGACCTCAAGAAGGGAGTACCGAATCGCCCTCCGAGATCTACTTCTCTTTCAGCTTCTTCCCAGGCCTGGCCAAAAGGAAAGAAAAGAAATGGAAGAAGAAGAAGGGTTTCGGTCCTCAACCACATGCAAAGATATCTAAGCCCAAAAGGGTTTCTGAAGACAATTGCCATCACTGCAGCAAAGTCGGACACTGGAAAAAGAACTGTCCTGACTACATCGCCCAGCTAAGGAGGGAGAGAGCATCTACATCAGGTATATTTATTTTTCCAGTTATTGATATATCTTTGGCTTGTGAAGCCGTTGCATCCAACTGGATTTTAGATTCTACTTATCTCATTCACATTTGCAATTCGTTGCAGGTGCTGAAGGAAAGTAGAAGACTGAAGCCTTGAGAGATGCAGTTGTGATTCGGGAGTGGAGACTCTCTGGATGCAGTTACTGTGGGAGTATGCGAGATCTCATTGCCGAATGTGACACTTTTGTTAAATGAATGCCATTTTGTACCAGGATGTGTAGCTAATATTATATCACTTTTTGTATTAGATACATAGTTCTTTTGTATTAATATTAAGAATTGTTCTTTATATTTATATGATAAAAGTAATATTCAGATCCTTTGTTGTCCAAACCAGCATGGTCATTATACATTGCAAACTTCAAAAGATATTTTAAATACTGGAGTTAATAAACGTAGTTTACCTGTAATTAATAATACTGAACTTTGGCATATGTGGCTGGGTCACATAGGCGTTAAACGCCTTACCCAATTGGTTAGGAATGGTTTGATACCAGATCTTACTATTGAATCCTATCCAACTTGTGAATCTTGTATTCAGGGTAAGATGACCAAAACCCCATTTTCTGGTGTTGGACATCGCGCCGCTAACTTACTGGAACTCGTACATTCTGATGTATGTGGTCCACTAAGTCAGACTGCTCACAGTGGTTATTCGTACTTCGTTACCTTTACCGATGATTTGTCACGGTACGGTTATGTGTATTTGATGCGACATAAATCGGAAACCTTTGAAAAGTTCAAAGAATTCTGAAATGAAGTAGAAAAAAACTGGACAATATATTAAATGCCTTCGATCTGATCGAGGCGGTGAATATATGAGTGGTGAGTTCATGGATTATATGAAGGAGAATGGGATTCTCGCTCAATATACTCCTCCAGGTACTCCACAACACAATGGAGTGTCTGAGAGGAGAAATCGGACTTTATTAGATATGGTCCGATCAATGTTGAGTTTCACATATTTGCCCTATTATTTATGGGGCTACTCTATTTTAACAGCTGCACATCTTTTGAATAAGATTCCTTCAAAAGCTGTTCCTACGACACCGTATGAGATATGGTTCGGTAGGAGACCAAATCTTAGTTACATTAAGGTTTGGGGTTGTCCTGCCTATGTCAGGGTGGCTCAGCAAGATAAGCTTTCGCCTCAAGGGTAAAAGTTTAGGTTTGTCGAATATCCTTCGAATACGAGGGGATATCTGTTCTATGATACCGAGCATCGAAATGTGTTCGTAGCTCGCTTCGTAATATTTCTAGAAGTAGAAATTTTGTCAGAAGGTGGTAATCATAGACAGGTTGAACTTGATGAAGTCCAACCTGAAAATAACGAACCAACGGAGGAACCTGAAGTTCAAGTAGATAAAGGACCTTCAACACACACTCCGTAGGTCAGAAAGGGTATCTAGACCTCCTGAATGCTTGTATTTGATACAAGAAAAGAGTTTGGATGTTCTCTTAGTTGAAGAGACTGATCCTTTCACCTATAGAGAATCGATGTTGGACATCGACTCCGTGAAATGGCAAAGTGCCATGAAATCTGAGTTAGACTGAATGCATGAGAATCAAGTTTGGGACTTGGTTCCGCTTCCCAAAAGAATTGTTCCTATCGGTTGTAAATGGGTTTACAAGAGGAAGCGCGGGCCTGACGGTAAAGTTGAAACTTACAAGGCCCGACTAGTCGACCTGGCGTCGACTACGATGAAACTTTTTCACCAGTAGCAATGCTTAAGTCTATCCGGATTTTGCTTTCTATAGCTGCGTATCATGACTACGAGATTTGGCAAATGGATGTGGCTTTTCTAAATGGATTTCTTGATGAAGAAATCTATATGGAACATCCAGAAGGTTTTACGTCCAGCGAAAACTCGGGTATGGTATGTAAGCTTAAGAAGTCCATTTATGGACTTAAACAAGCTTCACGAAGTTGGAATCTTCGATTCGACGAGATTATTAGATCGTCTGGTTTTCTCAAGAATTCGGAAGAATCCTGTGTGTATCAGAAGGCCAGTGGGAGCATGGTCGTATTTTTAGTCCTATATGTTGATGACATCCTAATCATTGGGAATGATTTAGGAATGTTACAAAGCGTCAAAGCGTACCTCTGTAAGAATTTCTCCATGAAGGACCTGGGAGAAGCTTCCTATGCTTTAGGGATAAAACTCTATAGAGATAGACAAAGAGGCTGATTGGGTTATCCCAATCAACGTACATAGATAAGATCTTAGAACGGTATAATTTTGGTAACTGTAAGACAGCAAACATACCGTTCAGACATGTGATTCATCTTTCTAAGAAGATGAGTCCATAAACAGAAGATGAGAAGGTTAGAATGTCTAACCAACCTTATGCTTCGTGTTTGGGTAGCATAATGTATGCCATGTTATGTACAAGGCCTGATATCAGTTTCGTTGTTAGCGTAACTAGTAGATATCAGTCCAATCCAGGTAATGACCATTGGATGGCCATTAAACATATCCTCAAGTATCTTAAAGGTACTAAGGATAAGTTAATAATTTATGGAGTAAACGAACTGCAAGTTAACGGGTATACGGATTCTGATTTCCAATCGGATCCCGATGATAGAAAGTCTACATCTGGATTCGTATTTACCCTTAACGGAGGTGCAGTTTGTTGGAAGAGTTCCAAACAGGGATCAACAGCAGATTCCACCACTGAGGCGAAATATATTGCAACTTCTGAAGCTGCAAAAGAGGCTGTGTGGATAAAGAACTTTATCACAGAATTTGGAGTTGTCCCAAGTATTGAGAATACGATTCCGTTATACTGTGATAATACTGGAGCCATTGCACAAGCAAAGGAACCGAGCGCGCATCAGAAGTCGAAGCATGTGGAACGCAAGTACCACATCATTCGAGAGATTGTGTCGCGAGGGGATATTATCGTGTGCAAGGTACCAAGTGAAGATAATGTAGCAGACCCGCTGACGAAGGCCATACCTCCGAAGTTGTTTGATAAACACATGGAGTCGATGGGTATTAGATACAATCGTTATTGGCACTAGAGCAAGTGGGAGTTTTTATTGGGGTTGGTGCTCACAGCGCCAATTCCCGGTTGTATTTTTTTTTGAATACTTCTGTAAAACATTATTATTTTGAATAATATATGCAGTTTTTATAATATAATGTATCTTTTAATATGGTAAAGACGTAATGACCTTAGAATGACTAGTCATGGTACAGTTGCAAAAGCGTCGCAACTGACATTGAGTTGTATCATGACGTTGTCATTCTCAGACAGTTCCTGGTCAAGGTTTACACTACTTGGTCAGTATAGTAAACCCGTTGAGACCGGTACATGTCGTATACTGGAATATATGATTCCAATGGTTTCTTAATGAACCATAAGTCTTGGAGACTAGTATAGACGTGTAGGTGTTTATAGCGGATAAACACTGAACGACTCACCGAAGATTCTTAATGGATGGTACACCAACGTCAATAAGAATCTTGTCGGGTTGAGTAACACTTGTGATTCTTAGACTTGAGATGCCATTGTGGGCACATGAGACATTTTCTACACTTAGATGGCAGTCACGTCACCGATCTATTTAGATCAGACCTCCGCCTGTTCGTTGGGTGTAGATAGATCCTCAGGGTGTTCTGTGCGTATCAAGATAGGATCTGTCAGTTTTGTGTAACAGAGCATAGGTAGTCCATATGATTAGCAATCAGATAAAATCCATGGGCCCGTGGTACAATTTAGAAGCTAGTTCTAAATGTTCTTTTTGAGATTGCTAATAGAATAGTCGACTGGATAATCCCTATAGAGATTTGACGTTTACATCTATATCTCTGGGATTTATCCGGATACCTGTGACGGAGAAATTATACATTTTCCATGACCTCGACCTGTATGATTCAGCGAGTTTATTCGTGATCGTCATAATTTACGGGTTGATAAATTATGGATACGAAATTGGATTTCGTGACGGATATGCCTGAATCTAGAGAGTCTCAATAATGAAATATACTCGTAGAGCACTAGAGCAACATTTAAAAATAATATTGATTATTTATAAAGTCGTTTAAAGGTTAAACGCAAAATACATGTTTAGGGACCCGATAGTCATTTCCTTAATTATTGTGTATTTACATTTAATACTTGATTAATTTAAATACACATTAATTAATAGTAAAATTGAGATATTTGACTAATATCATAAATATATATATGTATTTAATATTTAATGTAAATATAATACATATATTTAATATATTTGTATTTAATTAATTAATTATTTATTTAATTGTTAAATGATTAAATTAATTAAAATATAAATATCTTAAGATTTAGATATTTGTTTAATGGCTAAGTTGCCTTTGTTGACTTTGTTAGAAATATCTTTAAAGTGTTTTTTTGATATTTTAACAAGTTGATTACATGAAAACCAAATGAAATTGAAATTAATTGTCTTATATTTTGCTTAGGCCAAATTCGGCCAAGGCCAAAAGTTGGCAAGTATATATTATTTTAATTTCATTTGGTGAGATAACCTAATACACTTTAATAAAAAAAACTCCATTGATAGAAAGAAAAGAAGCTTGAGAGGAAGAAAAGAAAAACAAAGAAAAGCTTGGTTTTTAGTAAGTTTTCGTAACTTGCTATTAGAAAGGAAAATGTTCCTTATGTTCTAGGATACATCTTGTGATGTTCTCATGTTATTCTTTTCTTTATTCTTTTTGTTTTTTTTTTGAATGGAAGTTTGTTGAAAGTGTTGAGCATGTATGAACTTGGAAGATTGTTACTAGTGTAGTAATAAGCTTTCTTTTATGGTTTTAGAACCTTGTTGCTAATCTAGAGTTATTGACCCACCCTTAAATGACCTAGATTTGATATATAGTTATTTCATTGTGTTGAGACTTTAATTGGATGGAAGAAACATGATTGAAGTAATTGATTTAACCAATTTGGTCTAATTTGTCCAATTTGAAGAAATTGAAAAATTAGGGTTTGAGACCTCATCCAAATTTAAGGATTTTAATTTATGTTGTGTATTTGGATGTGTATATGATACATATGAAATCTTATGTTGATTGGATTTCATCTTGATGTGTTTTGAAGCATGGAAGTGCAAAATGCACATTAGGCCACCTTGGAGGGGCTTTCGGCCAAGGGCAAAAATTTTGGGTTTTTTGTTGCTTTTGGTGTTTTGACATTTAGGACATGTTAAGTTCATCTTAGAAATGATTTAGAATCATTAAAAATTGATTTGAACAATTTCGGACTAAAATGAACAAAATGCCAAATGTAAGGGCGATTCGGTAAATTCACAAAAATTTTATTTATTGAATTTTATTTCATAATTTTATTATTGGACAATTAAATAAATATGTTTATTTAATTTATCCGAGAAAAAATTTTGAAATCGGAAAATTTGATTTTCCATCGTTTCCGCTGCATTACCGGATATCCGCCATAAAACCCATACTTTATAAAGCTACACATCAACATTCCATTTGCAAAAGCGTTGGAAGAAATACCCAGCTGTGTCAAATTCATGAAAGATATTCTTTCACGAAAGCGGAGATTGGGAGATTATGAGACAGTAGCATTGACAGAAGAATGCAGCGCCATCATTCAGAGGAAACTTCCCACAAAGTTGAAAGATCCTGTCTGTTTTACTGTCCCATGCACAATTGGAGAACATTATATCGGTAAGGCTTTATGTGATTTAGGTGCAAGTGTTAATTTGATGTCTTTTTCTATTTACAGGAAACTGTAAATTGGAGAAGCAATGCCCACCTCGGTCTCTCTGCAACTTGCTGATATAACGCTCGCATTTTCGCGAGGAGTAGTTGAAGATGTGCTGGTGAAAGTCGACAAACTCATTCTCCCAACAGATTTCATTATCCTTGACATGGAGGAAGACAAAGATGTACCTATCATTCTTGGGAGACCATTATTGGCTACAGGTCAAACTGTTACTAATGTGCAAAAATGAGAATTAACCATGAAAGTGCAGGACCAAGAAGTTACCTTTAATGTTTTCAAAGCCATGAAATTCCTCAGTGATGAAAAGGAAGAGGAATGTTTCAGAATTGATGTTGTAGATAGTATCATCCAAGATACTGATGTAATGCCACCTCCCACAGATAAACTTGAAGCTTGCATCACTAACGTAATTGACAACGAGCTAGATGAAGAAATTCTGGAATATATCAAATATATTGACAGACCATTTCGCTTCAAATCGACACCACAAGTGGAAAATCTGGAACTACCGAAAAATGAGCGAATTAAGCCTTCGATTGAAGAACCACCACAGTTGGAGCTAAAGTTACTCCTGAGCCATCTCATGTATGTATTCTTAGGAAACTCTTCTGAATTACCTGTGATTATTTCTTCTTCGCTAACATTGGAGCAGGAAGAAAAGTTACTGAGAGTGTCACGAGAACACAAGAAATCCATTAGCTGGACTATAGCAGACATTTGAGGCATTAGTCCATCATTTTGCATGCACAAAATTCTAATGAACGATGAGTGCAAACCTACAATAGAGCATCAACGGAGACTAAATCCAATCATGAAGGAGGTTGTGAAGAATGAAATCATCAAATGGTTGGATGCTGGCATCATTTACCCCATCTCTGACAGCATTTGGGTGAGTCCTATACAGTGTGTGCCAAAGAATTGAGGAATTATTGTAGTCACTAATGAAAAGAATGAGATGATTCTAACAAGAACGGTGACTGGATTGAGAGTATGCATGGACTATCGGAAGCTGAACAAAGTAACAAGGAATGATTATTTTCCGCTGTCATTCATTGATCAGATGCTAGATAGATAGGCGGGACATGAGTTCTATTATTTTCTGGATGGATATTCGGGGTATAATCAGATTTACATCGCTCATCATGAGAAAACCATATTTACATGTCCATATGGTACTTTTGCTTTCCACAGAATGCCATTTGGATTATGTAAAGCTCCTGCTACATTTCAACGTTGCATAATGGCCATCTTCTCAGACATGCTGGAACAAAGTATGGAGGTTTTCATGGATGATTTCTCTGTGTTTGGAGACTCTTTCGACCACTGCTTGCAAAATCTAGAACAAGTGTTACAAAGGTGCGAAGATACTAACATGGTACTCAACTGGGAGAAATGACACTTCATGGTGCATGAAGGCATTATCCTAGGACATCGGATCTCACAAAAGGGAATCGAGGTAGACAAAGAAAAGATCGAGACAATTGAAAAAATACCTCATTCAACATCTGTCAAAGGGATTCGGAGTTTTCTCGGACATGCAGGCTTTTACATGAGATTTATCAAAGACTTCTCAAAGATTGCTAAACCTCTGTGCAATCTTCTGGAGAAAGATGTGTCTTTCAACTTCACCAAAGAATGTCATGAAGATTTTGAGATCTTAAAATAGAAGCTGGTCTCTGCCTCCATCATAGTAGCACCAGACTGGACTCTTCCATTTGAGGTGATGTGCGATGCTAGTGATTTTGCTGTAGGTGCAGTTTTGGGACAACGCAAAGTAAAGATTTTCCATACCATTTACTACTCCAGCAGAACTCTGAATGAAGCACAACTCAACTACACAACCACTAAAAAGGAGTTGCTTACAGTTGTGTTTGCTTTTGATAAATTCCGCTCATATCTGTTTGGTCCCAAAGTGGTGGTCTACACAGATCATTCAGTAATCAAATACATAATCGCGAAGAAAGATGCCAAACCCAGATTTATCCGTTGGATACTTCTACTGCAAGAATTTGATGTGGGGATCAGAGACAGGAAAGAGATAAAAAACCAAGTGGCAGATCACTTATTGAGGCTTGAGAATGGAGAAACAGCTAGCAATGAACTGACATCAAAGAAAATTTTCCAGATGAACAGTTATTTTCCATGAAACAACATGATGTCCATTGGTATGCTGACTATGTCTTTAACTACATAGTATCAGGAAAATGACCGTTAGAATAGACAACTCAACAACGGAAGAAATTCTTCAAAGAAGTCAAGCACTATGACTAGGATGAGACGTACCTGTTCAAACATTGTGCTGATCAATTACTAAGACGTTGTGTTCCACATGATGAGGTCAATAGTGTTCTGCAATATTGTCATTCATCACCATACGACGGACACTTCAGCGGAAATAAAACTGCAGCCAAAGTCCTACAATTAGGTTTGTTCTGGCCCACTCTATTTAAAGATGCTTATCTTTTTGCTCTTCAATGTGACATGTGCCAAAGAACGGGGAATATTTCGATGAGAAATGAGGGACCTTTACAAAACATTCTGGAAATGGAGATATTTGATGTGTGGGGGATTGATTTTATGGGACCTTTTGTTCCATCATTTAGAAACCTGTACATACTAGTTGCAGTAGAATACATCTCCAAATGGGTTGAAGCAATAGCATTGCCATCAAATGATTCTAAAGTGGTGATAAAATTCCTTAAAAAGTATATTTTCACTCCCTTTGTAATACCTCGGGCGATTATCAGCGATGATGGCACATATTTCTGCAACAGATACTTCGATGCACTCCTATCTAAATACAGAGTTACTTATAAAGTTGCAACTGCTTACCATCCACAATCAAATGGACAGGTTGAAGTTTCAAACAGGGAGATCAAAATTTTTTTGGAAAGAACCGTTGGATCAACGAGGAAGGACTGGTCTGAAAAACTGAATGATGCACTATGGGCCTACCGGACAGCTTACAAGACACCCATCGGTATGTCCTCATATCGAATGGTGTTTGGGAAAACATGTCATTTGCCAGTTGATCTTGACATAAGGCATACTGGGCACCGAAGAAGTTGAATCTCAATCCACAAGCTGCAAGAGAAAAACGGCTCCACCAACTCAACGAATTGGAGGAATTATGCCTACAAGCTTATGAGAATGCCAGAATATATAAAGAAAAGATGAAGAAATGGCATGATAAAAAGATATTGCGTAGACAACTTGAGCCAGGGCAGCAGGTGTTGTTATATGATTCATGGTTGAAACTTTTCCCTGAAAAGCTAAAATCAAAATGGTCAGGTCCATTTGTGATTACTCAGGTTTTACCATACGGAGTTGTTGAGATATACAACCCCAAGTCCGACAACACATTCAAAGTTAATAGCCAGCGTGTCTAGCACTACTGGGAAGAATCAATTGAGCGACGAAAAGAAATTGTCACACTTTCAGATCCAGCCTAACATCCGGGCAGTCATGTCAAACTGACGACGTTAAACTTAGCGCTAGCTGGGAAGCAACCCATGCAATTTGTGTATATATTTAGATTTGGTGTGTTTTATTTTTGTGTTTAATTTGTGTAGGTAAAGTCACATTTTAGGATGGAAGAAGCTCTCGCAAATCTTCACAAGTAATTTCCTTCTCTCCCTCAAAACTCCCTGATGAAAGTTTACAAAGCTCGCTTGGAACGGATGAGACTACTGATGATCAAAGGTATTCCTACTGACATTCGTTGGATTATTGAAGCACGGGTCCAATTATCAGGTGAGTCCTCTGACTCTTTTATTTCAAATATGTCTGGTTTAGGAAGAAGCACAATTGCTAAAAAGATGAGAGCTAAAAGAATGGGTGTTTGTTATAAATATGCTCGCATGACATGTAATACTCGTTGTCGTTCTTTAGAAATGGTGTCTGATAACCGTGAATTTAAGATTAAATTCATTGAGGATGGCTTGAGTAAGGAGTATTTGAAAGAAATATCTAAGACGCTTGAGGCGCATCCCAGTGGATATGTATATCACGCAACTCGTATGTTACATACATAATTCCGAAAAGAAAGACAACAGTATTGTCTCGGGAATCTGACTCTAAAAGATCTCATTTGCCAATTTATAAGAAAATTGGATTGGAAGCTTGTCCCTGACGCATAGACATCATTCAAGTCGTTACATCCTGTAAATATTATTTTCCTTGTCTTTATCTAATAATTATGATTTGTTTGTTATTTTATTTTCTCCGACAGGATCCAGACTTTTTGACTTTCACGATATATTTTACTATTCAGCTAATAATTTTCATTTGGCAGGTACTAGTGCTATTATTACTCACCTTTTTTCAGGTTCTATAAATTCAGCTCATCATTGCACTTTTGAAGGCATCCAGAGTTGAAATGGAAGCCACTTCAAGAAGACGAGTTGTAAACATCTGTGTGTTTTACGGTACTAGTGCTGGTTCTAAACCATTATTCATTGCAGCAGCACAGGAATTGGGTCGAGTCATAGCTGAAAGTAATATGCACTTATTATATGGCGGTGGCAATCTTGGAATAATTGGGATCATTTCAAGGGCTGTACATGAAGGAGGAAGTCAAGTTTTGAGAATCATCTCAAAACCTTTGGCAGAGGCGAATCTTATAGGACCATCAAATGGAGAGGAACTTATCGTACCAGGTATGTCTGAATGACTGGTTGAAATGATTAACCATGCTGATGCTTTTATTACTTCGTCAGGTGGCTTGGGTACGATGAAGGAAATTTTTACAGTGTTATCTTGGGCGAACCTGAACATACATCAGAAACCGATTGGACTGTTTAACGCTGATGGATTTTATGACTTTCTTTGTGTGTTTCTTGATGATGCTCGAAGAAATGGGTTCGTGTCAAAACCTGTAAAAAATCTCTTCTTCACTACCAGAACTACCCATGATTTAATTGACCAAATTTTAGCATTTGAACCACAAATTGACCCTATCATTTCCAAGATTAATTGGTCCGATAATGATCGTGGTAAGAAGCGTCGGATAATTCTGGATCTTAACCTTTAATTTTCTTTTAAGACGTAGAATTTCAACTAATCAGGTACTATTCTCTAATCTCTTCTTCTACTTTTTAAGACATTGGGGACAATGTCTCATTTAGGTTTGGGGGAGGGGAATAGTTGATTAATATTTTTTTATGGTGTTGTTTTTATTTGATTTTTAGTCAAAATTTTTTAAAAATTCAAAAAATTAAAAAAATTTATAAAAATTAAAAAAATATTTTCTGTTTTTATGTTTTTAACATGATTAATCAGGTGAAATTGGTGTGAGATAGCTGTGTAAGGAACTGTGTAAGGAATTTCCACTCCTGAGACGTATCTCAACATTTTTCGTAATAAGTTAATTTTTGTTTATTTCCTTTTGTATTATTAAATTTTTGAATTCTCCATAATACTGACTAAATTGGATCTTCATATGCTCAGTTGACAAGTATTATCAACATGCATGGTAACATACAGCCATGAGATGTATTTGAAAAATTTATAATATTCAGTGCTCTAGTTTAATTGGAGGAAACATCTAAGAAAAAGAAAAAGAAAAAAGAAAAAAGGAAAAAGAAAAAAGTGTGTATAAAATAAAAATGTCTAAAATCCGAGTCATTAAGTCCGTAGGGGTATTTTAACACCTAGTGCCCTAAAGCAAACTGGTTTGGGAGTCACTGGCCCAAAGCTCGCTACATGGATCAAAGATGTTATAAAAATAAAAAGAAACATCTGAAATTCAAGTAATTAAGTCTGTAGGGGTGTCTTAACACCTAGTGCCCTAAAGCCAACTGGTTTGGGAGTCACTGGCCCAAAGCTCGTTACATAGATGGAAGATGTTGCTTTCTTTATTTTTTTTTTTAAAAAAAAGATAGAGATATCTGAAATCCTAGTAATTAAGTCTGTAATGGTGTCTTAACACCTAGTGCCCTAAAGCCAACTGGATTGGGAGTCACTGACCCAAAGCTCCCTACATAGATGGAAGATATTGTATATAAATAAAAAAAATATTTCATTGCTAAAAAGTGTGAATTCTGATATAACTTTAGGACAAAAATATTACTCTCTTTTCAACTACACTAATGAATATTGTGGGCACAATGATTTGATTAATACCTTGTTGATTGTGTATATGAAGAATGGTAAAAATAATCTGAGAATTTACTTATTTGGTAATTTAGAAAGAAAGAAAATATCTACTAACTTGGATAAGAAGTTTCACTTGTTTAGTCACTAACTTTTTTATTCTCTTTTCCCTTGTCTTTTTGCTTTTGTATGCATTAGATTGACGTTTGTGGGTATCGTCACTGTAAGCACTCACGAGACTACAACTCGTCCACTAGGGACACCTAGGGGTTTAAAGGCTTGTTGCATACGCTAAATGCAACTGTGATCCCTACGAAAGTGGCTTAGTTTAATTTTAATTATTTGTTGTATTTTATTTTGTTGTTTTGCTTGAGGACTAGCAAAATGTTAGGTTTGGGGGGTGTGATGAGCGGAAAATATATCAATATTTACCACCTATTTCACCTAATATTTTTTTTAGTTTTCGGGTCTGATGAACGTTTTGATGTGTTTTAGTTTATTTTACAGATAAAATAAAATTGAGACTTAATGGAATCATTTAGGACGAAATGTGGAACAAATAAGGTCAAAATCTGGACTTGACGTGTTGATTATGGAGATTGGAAACTTGAAATGGTGATCTAACGAAGTACAATTTCAGAAATTCCAACTTTGTGCAATTATCGTATTTTAGCCATAACATTTTACTCCGATATCTGATTGAGGTGATTCAAGTTTCAGATTAAATAAGACTCAAAGATCTACAATTTTGACGTTCATAATAATTTCGAATTATGAATATTTCATGACCGAAATTGATGAAATATTCGGAAGTGTGTTATGTGTAATTATTTAAGTCATTTTCAAAATAAAATTAAAATAAATAAAAATTGTCAAACTTCCACCAAACATGCTTGCATATTTGGTGGAGGATTTGGTGTCATGTTTGGTGTCATGTTTGATGCCATGTTTGGTGGAGCCATTGGTGGAGAAATTGGTGGAAGCCTTTAGATTTTCCTATAAATACCAAGCTAAACTTTGTAAATTTCTCATGCTTTCTTTGGAGGAATTTCTCTATGAAAACCTAAAGAAAAGTGTCTTGTATATTTATTTAAGTTTTCTTGTATTTTCTTTTTATTTAATTAATAAAATTTTGTGTGCTTTCATTTACAGCATTAGCAGGTAATCTCATTCTGCTGTGGTGAAAAGGTGAGACTTTTAATATAATGAATTAGATTAATCTCCCTTATTTTTTTTAAAATTTGGATTAATTAGTTACCGCCTATATGGCCGGTTTAGGTGACAACCTTATTTACCACCTATATGGCCGGTTTTACATTTCAGACGTAGTTTCCGCCTATATGGTCGGTTTAGGTCATAACCTTGTTACCGTCTATATAGTCGGTTGGACTTAATTGAGACAAATGAAATTTCCGCCTTTATGGTCCGGTTAAATATAATTAATTAATCGGTAAACATTGATAATAAGGGAGATTTCTAATTTTGAAATATTAAAAGTGGATCCTCTAACCCCCAGTATTTTTCTTTTATTGTACTTTTATTTTTTTTAATTTCCGAGCATTTTATTTATGTCATTTACTTTATTTAAGTTTTTACTAACCTTAGATATGTTTCGTAACTACGATTCTCAATATACCCAGAAGAGGCGTACACAGAACCTGTTAAAGTCTCGGACGACCAAAACCAAAGTATACTGATTGTCGCAAGTATTAGAGATGCAAGTCTCATGTTAAGACCAAATACACCTACCCTGATTCAGATTCCCATAGACACATGGTCATACTACCAATGGGATTCTGATGGGTCTATCTAGAGCGAAGCTGTTTCCGTACCATCGGTAAACAGAACCTCCTGTTACACTTGCATGAGTATCCAATACCCAAATATATGAGAACTATGCTGTTACGCTTCTATAATACGCACAAGTGTAATACTAGCCTATTCTGTATTATTGATGTCCAGTCTCGATAATACTACGACTAGAGATATTTAATGATTAAACCTTAGTAGATTAATATTGTCTCATATCTTATTAATCCGGTACTAATCATATGGATTTTTATCATTTATATATCCAGGTAATCCAATTACAAATTCCAAAAGATCAATTTCCTTTGTCACATAGTTAATTTGTACAACAACACTATGTTTTGTACAAATAATGATGCTATGGGTCATAATTATCCAACAATCTCACACTTGGCCTATAGCCAATCACTCAAGTGTCCAACACCTGAACTGTGTACAGGTCGCTCAAACTTCTGCTGATAAATAGCTTTCGTCAGCGGATTTGCAAGGTTATCATCTTATACGATTTATTTGATCATCACATCGCCACGATGTATGATCTTACGAATCAGATGAATTAGTCGAAGTACATACTTGGATCACTGATGAGACCGCGGTTCTTTAGCCTATGTTGTAGCCTAGCTCAGCTGCTAACAGAACTACTCCTAATCTAATTAGGATTATATAGTTCCAAAGTGCTTCTTTTGTTGCCTCAGCTGCAGTAATATTCCGCTTTTATTGTTTAATCGGCAACAATATCTTGCTTGGAAGATTTCCAGCTCACTGTTCTGTTATTCAAACTAAATATGTACCCTTATTGTGGCTTACAGTCGTCTTTCTCGGTTTGGAAACTTGCAGCGATAACCCAGTCACCTCAAGTTCTCATTTCCCATATTCTCAGAAAGCTTCCTTAGTTCATCTAAGATACTCAAGGATGTTCTTTACTCAATCCAGTGACCATCACCTGGATGGGCCTGATTGTGACTGCATATGCTCAAAGAATATGAGACATCAAGTAGCGTACATATCAAAACGTACGAACTCTGGGAGGGTATCAACAACTTTCTAGATATATCCCAGTAGATCTTTATTCCCATAATAAATCCTCCTTCTCCCAGGTATTCCACGGAGAATTTTATGAAAGCCAAGCTTTCACCGATTATACTATGGGAATGTCATTGCTAAAAAGCAATACATCATCAATGTATAGGACAGTGATTGTCAGTGCGCTCCCACTAACCCTCTTATATACACAAGAATCATCTTCGTTTTTAATTAAATCATATACCATTATGATTACATCAAAATGATGGTTCCAAGAATTCAATGCTTGCTTCAATCCAAAAATGGATTGATTTAATTTGCAAACCTTGTTTGTATATTTTGGTACGACAAAATCGTCAGGATATTGCATACAAACATCCTCCAAAAGGTTTTTGTTAAGGAAAGTGGTTTTGGCATCCATCTTCCATATTTCGTAAATGAAATATGCAGTTATAGCAAGCATTATCCGAATGGATTTAATCATGACAATAGGTGAAAAAGTTTCATCGTAATCGATATTATGTCGTTGACGATACCCTTTCTGTACAAGCCTAGCTGCGTATATTTGTATGTTGCCATCCATGTCTGTCTTCCTTGAAGACCCATTTAATACCAATAAGCACAATGCCTTTTAGTATATCAACCAGTGTCCAAACTTGGTTGTATACATGGAATCCATTTCGGACTTCATGGCACTTTGCCATAAATGGAGTCGATACCTTGTATCACTTCCTCATACGTAGTCGGTCCATCTTCCTCAATAAGATTAATATCTACATGAGGTGATATCAGAAACCCATACCTCCCAGGTTATTTTCTGATTATCTCTGACATACGCGGTTCTTGTGTATTCGAAGATTGTGGTACAGTTTCATCCCTGATGAACTGTTCATGTTCCGTAACGGTGCCTGGAATAGTATCACTCGATATTCATCGAGTTCTACTTTTCTCTCACTTACCACTGCATTTAGGAATTCCTATTCGAGGAAAACCACATGGAGAGCAACAATTATATTGTTCTCTTGTGAGTTGTATAAGTACTATACTTTGGTTTCCCTAGGATAACCAATTACAAATGGGCACTTATCCAATTTGGGTTGTAGTTTGGTATCATCCAAACATATGCCCAGCATTCCCAAATCTTCAGGAATGAGAAATCCGGTTTCTTTCATATTCATATCTAATATGAAGCCTGTCTAACAGATTTTGACAGAACCTTTATTCAAAATAAGTATTGCACTATTTAATGCGTATCCTCAGAAGGAAATTGGTAGCTCAGAGCGACTCATCATTAACCTTACTATGTCCAACAAAGTTCGGTTTCTCCGTTCGGACACACCGCTCAATTGAGGTGTTCCAGGAGGAGTCCACTGTGAAAGAATACTATACTATTTCAAGTAATCTTGAAACTTATTGCTTAAGTATTCTTCACCACGGTCCTACCATCATATTTTAATACTATTATCGGTATGTTTTCTTACTTCGTGTCGAAACTCTTTCAATTTCTCAAAAGTTTTCGACTTGTGTTTCATAAGATACACATAACCATAACGCGATGCCACATCCGTAAAGTTTACGAAGTATTCATATCCACCTCTAGCCTAGCTAGACATGGGCCCACTTATGTCACTATAAACGAGGGCTAACAAATCGGTGGCACATGCACATTTACCATGTAAAAGGTGTTTTAGGCACTTTGCCTAATAAACAAGATTCGCAGAAATCATTTGAATTAGGATCAAATCCGTCCTAGTATCCACTCTTCGAAAGTGTGGATATACAAGTCTTGTTAATGTGTCCCAGACAACAATGCCATAAATAAGTCTCATTTGATTTACTCAGTTTGAGCCTTTTTATTTGTCATGTTATATGTTTGAGATTCATTTATATTCGAAATATAAATACTGTTATTCACATCTAATGTGTATATCTCAATATCATATTTATAGATAAAACACCTGGTGTTTCGGAACATAAAGGTATACCCTAAACGGGTTAAACTAGATACAGAGATAATGTTCTTAGTCAAATTAGGTACATTATAACAGTCTCCTAATTTAAGTACATGCCTCAATGGTAGTTCCAAAACTTAGGTTCCTATGGCCAAAATAGTGACTCTCGTCCCGTTTCCGACTCGCAGGTCGATCTCATTTGAAGCCAGTCTCCTGCTAATCAGCAGATCCCACACACCAGTACATATGTATTTTCCACATCCAGTATCAAAATCCAATTTTAAACCTGGTAGTGGACATGTTTATAACAAACATACCTGAAGCCGGAGCCTTGCCCCGCCTTCAATTCCTTCATGTCTGCCTTGTCCATACGGAAGTCACGCTTCCAGTGACCCCGTTTGCCACAGTTTAGGAATACATCTTGGGATATGTCATTTGTCTTCCCAGAAGACTGTGACGATTTAGCCTTGCCCTTTTTCTTCACATCCCCAGAAGTATTCGGCCAAGCCTTGGGCTTCTGGAATGTCGAAGTAAGATGTGTCTTGCGCTTCTTGCCTTTTAGAAGTTCTGGCTCTGCCTCCTTGAGTATAGCCATTAACTCTCCAAGAGTTCTCTATTGGTACATCATGAACCCGCCCCAGCATTCGGGCAGAGACTGTAAGATCAAATCTTTGGAAGTCTCGGCCTCGTAGGTAATGCCCAGCTAACCTAGATGTTCGATGTCAGCAATCATCTGCGACACCTAGTGCTCGATAGATGTACCCTCTGACATATGCGAGCGTAAGAGCTTCTTTTGCAATTCGTACTTCTAGATCTAAGGTTAGATCTATGAAGATCCTTTAATTTCAACATCATGGTATAAGGATCTAATCCTTAGTTCTGACGATGAAATTAATGAGTCATTGCGGCAAGCATAACAGATTGAGCACTAAAGTTATCATCACGATGAGTCTTCCTAAGCTCATGCTATACTATTTTCTCAACTTCGGGCTCAGGCCCAATAGAGTAACTTCTCAGCTCCCAGGACTATCCTGAGATTCTTTTCCCAATCTAGAAAATTAAAGTCGTTAAATACATTTTCACCCAGGATTATGTCCTTTGACGCTAATCTTTCAAGTCACATTGATTGCTATAGTCCAACTATCCAATCAACGATTTCGGGTACAATCTAATTTAATGATTACTATAGTCTAACTATATAATTAACTACAATTTGATTTGTTACTTTCAAATGTATTGATTACTATAGTCTAACTATATAACCAACTACAAATGAAGTAGTTTGAATACAGTCCAACTGTTCAAATAAAACAATAATTGAATATTAGTCCAACTAATATATTTATATTTTAATGACGAAAAATTAAAATGAGCGCATATTGGTAAGTATTTAAACGAAATTACAAATTTAATACTTGTCTCCCACTATTTTTCGGTGAGCCTCTAACCCTCTGTGGAGAACTTGAGAAACCTAGTTTCCTAGTAGGCTAGGATCCCGTTAAAAGATACACAACCTTGACTTTGGCCAACAAGCTGTATAAAATTTAACTAGGTAGATATCTAAGATCAATTGGATCCCATCCAATTCCTAGATCCAGTAGGTGGACCTCCAAGTCCGAAACATATATCCAATATATGTAAATATATCCAATATATTTCCTAATTTTTTTCCTCTAAATCAACTAAGCCTTGGCTTTGGCTCAACAAGCTTAATGATTCCAGTTAAACGCGACCCATTGACAGTGGGAAAGCTTCGTAATCGAAGTCGATGAACAAGAAGTGACCTTTTTGGCCAACAAGTCACAACTGCCCAAGACATTCGATATGGAACAAAGCTTACGCGGTTCAAACACATCCGCGATGGACAAATGTCTTGACTTTTGGCCAACAAACCAATGTCAATCTTGGATCTTGAGAGAGAACCACTCAATAGTAGGAAAAACGTTTAATATTGAATGAGGGTTTTTTTTCCGCGTAAATTGGCAACCAAATTATTATCTTTGATTAGGTCTCATCATACACCCTTAAACATGCATTCTAAAAGCATAATAAGGCGCGAATAAAATTAATAATGATATGCGGATGGATATATAACAAATTTTTCCTAGAACAAATCTCTCTATTTCCTCTCTCACGCTGGCACTATTCTTACTTCTACCCAATTACATAATACTTCTAAAGAAACCTCATTTACATTGAGGGGAATTGGTGAGAATAGAAATACAATGAGAAAATAGGTAATAGGCTAGACTCGCATGTCCAATTTAATAAATTCTAAATTTATTACAACCATTTCCAAAATTGCCCTCACCCTTCTAATATCCATCTGATATACATTATTCATACAATACATCCAAGTATTCACACAAAGCATGTTATCAATCAATCTAATCCAATTAATTAATCTTTGATTAATGACCATCCAATGTTCAAACAACGATTTGATTTGCGCGAGTCAAACTCGTTTCAGAATAAATACTCAAAGTAAGTATTCTTGAATTATATCGAAATACAATTTTAAATCCAATTTAAATTGTATCCAATGCTAATTCATATTTAATTCCAAATTAAATAATTACATTTTTAATAGTGCCTTTTAGACTTGGATTCCAAATCCAATCCAATTGGGTCTCAAAGGCCCAATTAGCATCCTATACTATTCAATTAAAGTCCAATGGGCTTTCAATTAATTATTTAGTCATGGGCTTTGGCCATTATGGATCAAACCCAAGATGCAAAGGCCCAATTAGGAATCACCATATGCCAAAAATCAATTTAGGTCCATTAGGCCCAATTAAATCATTAAATGCCCAATGTCTTACTTTGGACTTTATGGAAATGGTTTTAGGCCCAATTGGATCCAACCCAATTGACCAAAACCAAACTTGACTCAATCAAGCCCATTAAGCCCAATTACAACAAATTAAATTAATACACCATTCCAAATTACATATTAATTCAATTAAAGTGCAATCACCATAATTAATTAATTAACCTAATGTTTCCAAAACATCAATTTAATCTAATTAATCATGCATAATACCCAAATTCATGTCCAACATAAAATGGGGCAAAATCAATCGTCCAACAACATGCATAGCTCACGGCAAAGGCAATAAAAAATCATTCAATTTGATTTAAATCCAATTAAATCAACATTCAATATTTCTATCATGCCACTTAACACATCCAATTGCTAATTTTCAAAAAAACAATTACCATAAGTGTAGGCACTGTATTTTTACATGTAAGTCCCTATGATGAGTCTCATTTAGAGGCACTACCTTTTAAGTCGCGGAAGTCGTGGGAAATGGACGTCGGAAGGGAAAAGTCAGAAATTGGTATTTTGTTGGATTTTAGTTCGCTTGTTTCGCTTCGGGTTCGCTTGTTGGACCTTTGTTTTAAAATACATTCTTAGCCCAAACCCCACCAAGCCCATCTTACCCAAGCCCAATCCAAAAATAATTAAAACATTTAAAATAAATGTGACAAATTAAATTAAATTAAATTAAAACCAATTAAATTGAAATTAAATTGAATTAAAATCTAATTAAATTAAATTCCTAAATTAAATAAATCACTTCCTAAATCTCATAAATCATCTTCCCTAATTAAACAAGATCAAATCAAATCATATCCCTAATCAAAAGAGAAGAAATCAAATTAAATCAAATCACTTCCCTAATTAAAAGATTTTTCCTTATCACATACTAATTTAAAAGATATTCCCTTTAATGCACAAATCATTCTCCTTCTCAAACAAGGAAAGCCCACATCCATTTGCCTATAAAAAGAACCCTTCACCAACACATCAAACCCCTAGCTAATTCATTCATGCCCAAGCCTCTAAATTTCCCGTCCATTGCCGCAAAATACAACAAGAAAACAGCCCCCAAATCGCCCCATAAACCACCACAAAACAGTCCACAAATCAGCCCCCAAATACCACAAAAACAGAAGCCCAAACAGCCCTATAATCACGCCAAAAAACAGCCCCAAAACAGCCCCCATTCACCACAAAAAAGCCCCAAACTGCACCCTTAAACCACAAAAAACTGCACTCCAAAACACCTCAAAAATTACCAAAAAACTGCACTTTAAATCTCCCTTTATTACCAAAAAACTGCACTTTAAAACCACCGCAAAAACAGTGAAAACAGCAGTAAAAACAGCAAAAACAGCAGCAAAAATAGTGAAAATAGCAAGACAGCGAAGAAAAATAACGAACCGGTGAACCGGAGGAGTTGCGAAGCATTAACCCTTCCGACGGCCGTGTAACGCACTTCCAAAAGGCGACATAAAAGGTTAGACCTGAGGGCACCTTCCTTATTTATTTTCACTCATCTTTTGATTATTTTATTTATTTTCTTCGCATGAGAGTCGTTTGTTGATGCATGTTGTGGCCTTTGGATGAATGAAATATGTGTTATCTCTTGTGGTATATCGGATGGAAACCCAGACGTAAATTCCGTAGCCGAATCTGAATGGACGGTAGTGCGGTTTGTACTTGGGAAATAATTCCACGTACCACTTGAGGGACACACATATTTCGTTTATCCAACCATGTATTCGAGCATGAGTTAGTCTAATATGTTATTTATTTTCTTAAGCATGATTTAGTCTAATATGTTATTTATTTTCTTAAGCATGATTTAGTCTAATATGTTATTTATTTTTTTATCATGATTATGTTATTACTTTATGCATGATTTAGTTATTTTTCTTTTGCAATAGGAGTTTAATTTACGTTTGTGTTTAGGTTGTTATCTATTTTTCGTGCTTGATAATTCAACATGCTTATGAGATCATGGTGTGGTATCGTATGTTTGCTGTTATGATAACTTACTTTCAAAGCATGCAAATTTAGACGTAGGATTTACTTTCATGAATGCGAACTAGATCTAAGTCGCCTTTGAGCATATATGTTGATTAGATTCGGTTAGTTCATTGCACAAATCATATCATTACAAGTGACATAAGTAAGGGACCATTCCGAACCCAACGGTTTGAGGTCTTCCCTTGCGAGGGGTGAGTGCGGCCTTAAATCTTTATCCCGGTTCACACCGGGTGGCGACTCCATGTTATTTCTCCGGTTTAGTTCCCCCGTGGGCTACTCCGTACTCCCAACTAGGCCGCGAGCCTAGAACAGCGTCGCCGATTTCTGTGTCCTACAATAAGCAATTCCTATGGTGTATTTGGCCAAGGTATAGATTTTAGGGAAAATTAATCTAATCCATTTTTCACAAAATCAATCATGCATAACTCCAAGTCATCATCATCCAACCATGTCCAAACAACCAATTTAGGCATTTACAAGCTCCAAGCAAAAATCCCCAAATAAAGTCTATAAACCTTAGAAATTAAATCATGTTTAGATCTCGCTCTGATACCATTGTTAGTGTCCTATACATGCCACAGGATCTCTAAGCGTGATTCGTGTGTGAATAAAATCAAAAATAAGTTGCGGAGGACTTACATTGATCGGTTGAGTTCAAAACTTTTTCTTGGATGATGGAAGCTCCAAGCCTTCTTTTGGTGTTTCCAACACTCGGGTGAGTCTCCCTATCACCTTCATTTGACTCCTTAATGTGCTAGCATTGAAGAATTTTGCAACAAAATCCATGGACAGAAGGGAGAGAAGCTCATCATTTTGAGGGAGAAGAGAGAGCTTGTTGTGAATAGTGAAAAGTATGTTAAATTCCAAAGTCAACAAGTCTTTTATATTAAGGTTGAGTGTTGGTTTTAGCTTGAGTGTTTTAAAAGCAAAGCCAAGCTTATCTTTCAACAAATCAAATCCAAAACCAAGCCTAACTACTTCCATCATTAGTCAAATAAATGATGTAAGTGAAGTGGGTCCCACCACTTTTAAATTCCGAATTTAAGTCGGTTAACTCAACACGCAACTTCGCTCGGGCACGGGTTCGTTTAATCCGATTAAACGAATTTTTCGTTGCGACATAATTAAATCCAATTTAATTAAATAATAATGCCTAGCAAAATTATTACGAAAGTCGCTTGCGAATTAATTCTAAATTAATTCTTTCGCCCGAATTAAAATCCAATTTTAATTCCGCTTTGAAATCTAATTTCATTTAATATATCCAATATATTATTTTAGTCCAATTAAATAAATTAAATAGAAAAATCCAATTTAACTATTAAAATTATTTTTACCGATTAATTCAAAATTAATTTCGTTCTCTCTCTTATAGTCGAATTAATCCCAGATTAATTCTTGCCGTAATTAATCCTAGATTAATTTTCTCTCGCTTATAATTAATCCCAGATTAATTCTGTTCGAGTCAAATGTCATCGGTGAATCTTTAGGAGGCGACCCAAGAGATCCCTGGATATGTTGGCAGTAAATACGGTCATCGGACTGTCTAAATACGTACACACCCGGTACCACGTTCTTATCGATTTACAAGACATGGTTGGCTTCTAGCAAAGCACCGTGCCTACCCAATTCTCCAGAAATATTCTTTTAAGGAATACAAGATCTTTGACAGGCGTAGTATACATAGTATTGCGTATTACGATCCAGTATCGGATGTCACATGCTAGGCCTGGGGCTGGAGTTGTGTCTGCCTCGTACAAAGCATATATCGAATCACTGACAACTAGTCTCTTTATGATCGGAAAGTCATGACCTAGTCATACTTTCCCGATGGCTAAAGTACTATAGAGTACCAGTTCTGTATCCCTGTGTGATCATCATCTCCATATGACTGAAGTGATACTTCCATCTTGACATCACACCCAATACACTACGATTCTCAGTATACCCAGAAGAGGCATACACAGAACATGTTAAAGTCCCGGACGACCAAAACCAATATATACTGATTGTCGCATGTATTAGCGATGCAAGTCTCAGGTTAAGACCAAATACACCTACCCTGATTCGGATTCCCATAGACACATAGTCATACTACCAATGGGATTCCGAGGGGTCTATCCAAAGCAAAGCTGTTTCCATACCATCGGTAAACAGAACCTCATATTACACTTGCATGAGTATCCAATACCCAAATATATAAGAACTATGCCGTTACGCTTCCATAACACACACAAGTATAATACTAGCCTATTTCGCATTATCGATGTCCAGTCTCGATAATACTACGACTAGGGATATTTAATGATTAAACCTTAGTGGATTAATACTGTCTCATATCTTATTAATCTAGTACTAACCATATGGACTTTTATCATTTATATATCCAGGTAATCCAATTACAAATGATAAAAGAGCAATTTCCTTTGTCACATAGTTAATTTGTACAACAACACCATGTTCTGTACAAATAGTGATGCTATGGGTCATAATTATCCAACAAGAGCATGGTCTAGAGAGTCACTGACTGTAGTGGACAGAGTGTTGGGGTCTTGTATACATAATATGTCTGGGATACTAGTATGTGAGACATTGCCTCTCCAGTATCTGATCCTCGAGTGTGAGTCATCCCAGATCATTCGAATAGTATTCATTATGAGTACAATTATACTATAGATCCAAGTTGAGAATTTTCCTGAAGTTAATATGGCCTATTACCTGAAGTACAAACTAGCTATGAAATCAGATAGTAAAGATCTAAGAAAAGTTACCCAATGGAGTGGGAAAAGAAAGCTATAAAAAAAGTTTGTAATGATGCATAGATGTTTAAGCAGCTAGAGACAAAGAAAAGTAAAGAAACAGAATCATATAGTAAAGTTTTAAGGATACTCACCCAGGAATGTAAAAAGAGAAAGGTAAAAGATAAAAATTCAGATACTTAAGTAACCAGAAACAAGTAGAGGTAAGGATATAGAAACAGATAGATAAGGAAGTACCAGCATTTGTAATAGTAAACCGCTTATAGCAAGCCTGAGCAAAAGCAAAATATTGAGTAAACCTAAGTAAGATTTCTTCCTTCTTACTAAGATTCCATCTTTCATCAGAAAATTCCTTCAAGTAGACTCAATAGTCTTAAGTACCTCTTGTAGATAGTAAGTTCCCCAAATCATGAAGAATGGACAGAGAGGTAAAAGAAGCAAGAAATCAGGATTAGCTGTGAAGTTCCAATAGACACAAGATGTCACCAATGATGTAGGGGTTCTAGACACCCAAACTCAGACTCATAGGAATAAGAGTGGATGAACGTCGTAAAAGAAAGAGATTAGTTACCATACCTCAAGCAAACCCGACTTAGATATAGCCCCAAGTTACACAGATCCTCACCCCTTAAAAATACCGGTCGAAGAAATTATCCTGAAGCAGTATATCTCATACATATCTTACATGGGTAATAGACTCTATCAAGACATAGATTATCAGAGCAAGCATAGATTACATCAATATCTGTAGAAACGTAAATGATTATCTCAGCTTGTGCCAGCATAGGGAAATATAACCATACAAAAGCCCGGTTCACGTAGCATCAATATTCTAAGACAAAAATAGTAAGTTTGGAAGAATGGTTTACCCAAAAAAGACCTAAGAGTCTTCTAAGGTCAGACACATGAGAACCCGACCTAAGTTAGATGAGTAAGTTCACAATATTAGTAAGAACTCATAGATCAGACTAATACCAGTAAGAATCCATGTAAGTTTAAAAAGAGTAGACTTATGGGATTTAAGTACACCAAGAGGTTAGCAAAAGTGCCAGTATGAACAGTAGGACATATGATCACAATCGTGATCTATAGCAAGAGCAGGGAGCAGAGATCTAAGAAGTAGTCTAAAAGGATGAACCACTAGGAGAAGGAATATGGAAACAAAAAGAAGGATGTAGGAAGCGACAAAATAGTTCAGTACGTATAGTAGCATGGGTAAAGTAACTTGAAGACGTAAACGATTATGGAGATTTCAGAATGTGTGGTAGAAATGGTGGAACCCTAAGACATTGAATAGTCGACCAAAGCTCCAGCAGAACGAATGACAGCTTTTCCTTGCAGTGTTCCCGACTATAGTGAGTATATCGGCACCTAACCTTATCATCACCGAGCTTAAATGAGAAGTAGAAATGTGTATTCCTAGATTCATATGGAATGTATGTATCCAACCCCCCAAAGCTAGAACACAGTTAGAACACGAACAAGAAAAGAATGACACTTTTGGGGTAGGAAAATCATGAGCGAGCAAGATGGACAAACCCAGAAATTCAACGGAATATAGGTAGGAACTAGTAAAGAATCGTATTTGACATAATAGGCAAATTGCAAGATAGCTAGGTAGCCAAACCAACAAGTATAACCACAACGCGGGTAACTAGAGAGATCACCGCGATCAGAAAGGCTTCAGGATCAAACCCCATCCTTCAAGCCCTCGTTATACTACAACAACAGAGATGAACCTCGATGATTGCCTCTAGATACTCCCAAAAATAAGTGAAAGTATAGTGGAAGAAGACCGGAACACAAGACTTTCAAACTTAGTTTAAGAGCAGAATAGAAGTGGGAAATAGCTATAGGTGAGAGATTTAAAAGAGAAGTTGTCCAGTTGAAACGATGCAGAGATAAAGTATTAATCTAATAGTGACGGGAATATAAAGGAACAACATTAGACGTGGCTAAGGAAATGTAAGAAATGATATCCTTCGGATAAGGAAGTAGAGACATAGGCCATAAGAGTTCCAGGAATAGAATAGAGCAAGAGAGAAGATGAAAAGATCAACAAGTAAACAGTTGGAAATGAATATGTCGAGATACAACACAGTAGGAGAAAATACTAAGTAAGCAATAATATAAGTACGTAACAACCATGATTCTCAGTATCGGGATTAAAACCAAAGATCCATTACGTTTTAGCTCACGTAATATTTACCAAGTACCCAGCCCCAGTCTTAGTTGACCAAACAACTACGGGTTTGGGATGGTCTAAGCCACGAGTATGGGTGGTTTGGTAGATATATAGTATAGTGTGGAGTCGAAAAGATAAGTTACTGCAATGTTAAATTTAGCGTAGCGGTGAATCCTCAAGGTACGGTATGTGTACATGGTCATCAGATGAAGATAAGATTTATAAATCATCAATATTTACATGTACTTGAGTAACAACCCTTGACAGCACTATACTATAGAATACAAGTCAGTGTGGAACACCGTAATCAGATTTGCGGTAGAAATGGAAGTAAGGGTATTAAGAAAGTATGAACTGTAGCTAGAATCGAATCGCCAACATCCACATCAATAACAAGAAATACGGTTTAACCAAAAGTATAATTATAGTTAGGCTCGAATTAAATGTAAGAAATGCGGTTTAACACTTTGTTTTAAGTCATTAGCCAATTGAGAAGGATCCCAGAGAAGCTACTAGAACCAACCTCCTTAGTACAAGCCCATTGGGCAAACAACAATAGTGAGCAAGATGTACATGAAGAATTTGATTGTGTACTACAAGGTCTTAAGCTATACAGATAGGAAAAGGTAAGAAAAGTTGTAGGGCGGAACTAATAAGCAGTCTGGTATGTATATATGTATGTATATACCTTCCAGAGTCAAGGCATAAGTGAAGAAACCCTATTACAGGAGACACAATACCTTCAGAGATGAAAGGCCCTTAAGGAAAGGTTGAAAAGCCTAGCTCAATATTTGTACATAACATGTTAATAGGAAATTGAATTATCAACAAGAAGACTCTTAGATATATCCTCTTGTAGATAGATATAAGAAGTTTAAACAACCAAGAATTGGGAGGTGTAGATGTAGACTGCGAACCTAGTACCAACTCAAGACTGATAGCTCATGCAGGTAACGAGCTGGAGTAAGTAGAGTATAACAAAAGATCTAGGAATAAGATTCATTTGATACATCATAAGAGCTGTAACATGACCGTAGTATAAAGCAATCAGCAGGAATTTTATGAAACTAGGATGAGGAGTCCCTCTCGATCAAGAATTCAAAAAGTATTTGGCATGAAACAGAAGTTAAGATAAAAGAAAGATGATGAGTGGTAAATGTATCACCATTTCTCACTTATTTGACCTAATATTTTGTATAGATTCTTGAGTTTTGTGAATATTTTGATGTATTTTATGTTATTTTGTAGATAAATAAAGTTTCATGACTCTTTGGAAGTGATTCTGGGCCAAAACAGTAAAAAATGACAAAAATGGCAAAATGGTCATTTCGTGCGTCGCGACCGCTAACATGCGCCGGTTTACGCTAACGTGCACCGCTTCATGCTAAAATGCGCCGGGACAGTGTCACAATCAGAGAAGTTTTCTATCATGCGCCTGTTGGGGTTGGTGCTCTGAGCGCCAATTCCCGGTTGTATTTCTGTTGAATACTTCTATAAAATATTATTATTATGAATAATATATGCAGTTTCTATAATATAATCTATCTTATTAAATGGTAAAGACGTATTGACCCTAGAATGATTAGTCATGATACAGTTGCAAAAGCGTCGCAACGGACATTGAGTAGTATCATGACGTTGTCATTCTCAGACAGTTCCTGGTCAAGGTTTACACTACTTGGTCAGTATAGTAAACCCGTTGAGACCGGTACATGTCGTATACTGGAATATATGATTCCAATGGTTTCTCAATGAACCATAAGTCTTGGAGACTAGTATAGACGTGTAGGTGTTTATAGCGGATAAACATGAGACATCTTCTACACTTAGACTGCAGTCACGTCACCGATCTATTTAGATCAGACCTCCGCCTGTTCGTTGGGTGTAGACAGATCCTCAGGGTGTCCTATGTGTATCAAGATAGGATCCGCCAGTTCTGTGTATCAGAGCATAGGTAGTCCATATGATTAGCAATCAGATAAAACCATGGGCCCGTGGTAAAGTTTAGAAGCTAGTTCTAAACATTCTTTTAAAGATTGCTAATAGAATAGTCGACTGGATAATCCCGATAGAGATTTGACGTTCATATCTATATCTCTGGGATTTATCCGGATACCTGTGACGGAGGAATTATACATTTGCCATGACCTCGACCTGTATGGTTCAGCGAGAATATCCGTGATCGTCATAATCTACGGGTGGATAGATTATGGACACAAAATTAGATTTCGTGACGGATATACCTGAATCTAGAGAGTCTCAATAATGAAACATACTCGTAGAGCACTAGAGCAACATTAATAAATAATATTGATTATTTATAAAAGTCGTTTAAAGGTTAAACGCAAGATACGTGCTAAAAGGACTAGATAGTCATTTGCCTAATTATTGTGTATTTACATTTAATACTTGATGAATTTAAATACACATTAATTAATAGTCAAAATGAGTTATTTGACTTTTATCCTAAATGAATATATGTTTTTAATATTTAATGTAAATATTATACATATATTTAATATATTTGTATTTGATTAATTAATTAATTAATTAATTAATTGTTAAATGATTAAATTAATTAAAATATAAATATCTTATGTTAGGATATTTGTAGTAAATGACATTAGTTGCTTTTGTTGACTTAAATAAATATCTAATAAAGTTGTTATTTAGATATTTAGGCAAGTTGACCAAATTAGTTTGAAATGAAAATGAAATTACAAGTCTTATATTTTGTATATGTGAAATTCGGCCAAGGCCTTATTGTTGCAAGTATAAATTGATTTTCATTTCACTTTACACTTAACCTAATACACTTTACCAAATAAACTCCATTGAAGAAAACTAAGGAAAGCTTGAGAAAAGAAAGACATATCAAAGATAGCTTGGAATTTAGTAAGTTTTTCAAACTTGCTATTAGAGAGGAAATTGTTCCTTAGGTTCTAGGCTTCAACATGTGATGTTCTTAGATTATTTCTTTCTTTATTTCTTTGTGTTTTTTGTTGATGGAAGTTTGATAGAAGTGTTGAGCATGTATGGTGAAGGAAAGTTGTGACTATTGTAGTTGTAAACTTTCTTTTAAGGTTTTTGAAACCATGTTGCTAATCTAGAGTTATTGACCCACTCTTAAATGACCTAGATTTGATCTTGAGTTGTTTCATTTTGTTGAGACTTGGATTGGATGGAAGAATGATGATTGAAGTAATTGATTTAATGTATTTGGTCTAATTTGTCCAATTTGTGGAAATTGAAAAATTAGGGTTCTTAACTAATTCCAAATTTGGGTCTTTTCATATATGTTGTATATTTGTGTGTTTATATGATTCATATAAAGTTTCATGTTCATTGGATTACATTTAGATGTGTTTTGAGACATGAAATGACAAAGTGCACAATTGTGCTCCATTATGGTGCTCTCGGCCTTGTGAGAGAAATTTGGGGATTTTGGTGCTTTTGGTGTTTTGATGTTTTGAGCATCATAAGTTCATCTTAGAAATGATTTAGAATCATTCAAAATTGATTAGATCAATTTCGGACTAAAATGGACAAAAATACAAAGCAATGGTAATTTGGTAAATTCACTTAAAAATATTTTATTGAATTTATTTTCATTATTTGATTATTGGAATATTAAATAAATATGTTTATTTAATTAATCCGAGAAAAAGTTTTGAAATCTGAAAATACGATTTTCACCGCTTCCGCTGCGTTACCGGATCCACCCCCTAAAAACCCCTACAAAATGGTATCAGAGCGAGTCTGATTCTAGGCCACCTAAAATGATTAGCCTTCATTGAATCAATGTTTAATCATGTTTTCTTGACTTTATGCATGCTTATTAGGATCTAAATCGGTTAGATTTAGGGTGTGTGATACTTAGCGGAAAATCCATAATTAATAAGGTTTGAATGTAATTATGTATTTGATGCATGTTATATGGTCCGTCTTGTCAATACGGTTTATGAATACTTCTTTGTGACTACATCCGAAACCGTGCCTCTGCTGTGAGGATATAGCCGATAAAGATTTATTTATACCGGATGTATATCAGATACTAGGTAAATTCAAGTAAAAGCGGAATTCTGAATGTGCCCTAGCTGTCAGGATTACATAAGTAACTTGAGTTTATCATTGACGAGTTTAACCTTGATACGTCTCCTTGTGGGCCTGCCTTCGCAGCGACAACGAGAAACGGCCAGGACCGGATACTTAGGAGTCATTAGTGAATGATCGACAAATGAGTTGTCTACCTGATGAACATATGTAGGCGAGACCGTGCCTCTGCTGTGAGCCGAAATATATTCACGGGATCCACTTTTCACTATTAGTATTTAATTTAATTATTAAATATTTGTATTCTGTTTTGGGATTACAGTATTGCATGATTTAGTGGGAGGGGCATATTAGATTAAAAATCCATGATCTAGTTTATGCTTTTGATATTATATGAAACTGCTTAATTTTCTACTAACCGTTTTTCGTGATCTATATGATAGATTGGCGATGGCGGCACAATCCACAAATCAGTTTGCGCGTATGCTTGATGCGAACAAACTGAAAGGCGCTGAGAACTTTGCAGACTGGGAATTGGATTTGAGGATTGTCCTCGATTCTGAAAAATTGGGTTATGTTCTTGAGGGTCTGTTGCCCCTTGCAGTGGGTGCGGATGCTTCGGAGGAGGAACGCCAAGTTTTTGAAACTTGGAAGGATGATGATTTAAGGGTTAAATCATACATCCTTAGTTCACTCTCTCCGAAACTCAAGCAACAGTACTATGGTATGCTAGATTCATATACTATGATGACGCGATTGAGACAATCGTTTGAGAACCAAGAAAAAGTGACTATTTGTGTGTGTATATGATGCATATAAAGTTTCATGTTCATTGGATTACATTTAGATGTGTTTTGAGACATGAAATGACAAAGTGCACAATTGTGCTCCCTTATGGTGCTCTCGGCCTTGTGAGAGAAATTTGGGGATTTTGGTGCTTTTGGTGTTTTGATGTTTTGAGCATCATAAGTTCATCTTAGAAATGATTTAGAATCATTCAAAATTGATTAGATCAATTTCGGACTAAAATGGACAAAAATACAAAGCAAGGGTAATTTGGTAAATTCACTTAAAAATGTTTTATTGAATTTATTTTCATTATTTGATTATTGGAATATTAAATAAATATGTTCATTTAATTAATCCGAGAAAAAGTTTTGAAATCTGAAAATACGATTTTCACCGCTTCCGCTGCGTTACCGGATCCCCCCCTAAAAACCCCTACAGCGCCCTTGCTAACATGCGCCTGCCACGTGTCAATATCTCAGCAACTCTGCTAACGTACGTCGTGCCACGTGTCGCCATCACATGCTGCCGACACTCATAATTGAAGAATGCGTCATTGCTGACGTCAGCATGATGTCTGCGTCGCGACATAAGAAGAAATTTCTGCGTCGCGACACGAAGCCAATAATTCGGAGCCGCCACATGTCAGCCGATCTAGAGAACGCGCCGCATTTGGCGCCGTAAATCATTACGCGTCGCGACGCGCCCCACCTATCCACCCCTATAAATTCAGCCGAAAATTCTCATTTCAGATGTACCTTCCTCTCTGTAATTCTCTGATAATACTAAGGAGTTTGTATCTAGTTTGTTTAAATTTCAGTTCTGTAGTTAATTTTATTTACTTTTTGTAATAGTAATTTACTTTCTTTTCTTTTTCATTGCTTACTATTCAGCAATGAGGAGGTAACTTCCCCCTGCTAGGGTAAAAGGTAAAGCTTTTATTATTGCTAATTAGATTAATCTCCATTAATTATAATATAATAACTACTTAAAACTTGACTTAACAAGGATACCGCTGTATTGGTCGGTTGGTAATTAATTATAAACTGGTTTTAACCTGACTAAACTTGGATACCGCCTGGTTGGTCGATTAGTAATTAATTATTAATTTGACTTAATCAGGTTACCGCCTATATGGATGGTTGGTAATATCTGACAAGTTAATATATTATATTAAGGGAGATATCTAAAATAATAGTAATAAAAGTGGATCCTCTAACCCCTAGTATTTTCTTTTATTGTATTTTACCTTTTTAATTTTCAGTATTTACTTTTCAGCATTTACTTTATGTTTTTTTTTTAAGTTTTTACTAGCCTTAGATATGTGTCGTAGCTAAGCCCATTATCTGTGATTGTGATGAATTCCAATATCACCGGGTTATAAGGGGTTATTTTATAGTTTGGGTAATACAAATGTTTACTTATTAAGTCTTAAGCTTAATGCTTCTTGTTAACTGGCCACTAATAAGATTGATCTGGTAAACTTAAAATAAACTTGACAGAGGAATTTTAGGTTTCAGCTTTATACTTAATAGCCCACGATCTTCCTTGATGATGGATAACCCTTTAATAGATTTCCTTACATGATAGACATATACCTATCGGGCGGGGGTAACCACAATTAGAACGTAATCTTAATGAATTCAGGTAACTTGGTTAACATAGACATATGATTTAATTGGGTTACAATGGGTATTTACATCTGACCATCGACAGAGGCTTTTGCAGAATTTCGTGTTCCAGGTTAGTAAATCAATATATTACACCAACATGAAATAATCATTTCATCTTTAAATAGATATTGGAAGAAATCACAACCCTGGATAGTTTTATAAATTTGAATTTTCTTTAATCTACTTTCACGCCAATTTATTTACTTGTTTTAATCTTTAATTTTTAAGTCACCACTCAATCAATCAAAACAATCTATTAGATACTCGTAAAAAATTTGACTTCATAAATTAATAGATTAGGTATTAAGTCCTCGTGAGATCGATACTTTTTATACTACTTTAACGATACGTGCGCTTGTATTATACGCGTGTGACAACGCCGGTCAGTCATTCGAGGTGAATAGGCTTGAAACCTATAAATTAAGCATTGTCACTGTGGAAACCCAATCTAGCTAACTGGAGATCCCAAGATCTAGGTTCAAAAGGGACAACTGAAACTTTGTACAATTCAAAACAAGCACTGTGGAGTTCTATATACTTTTTCCCATACCTATAATGACGCAGAGTGCTGTCTGTCAAGATTAGGATAAGCTAAGGTTTTTAATGATCACTATATTTAGAGAAGAGTCCTAATGGGGGTATAAGTAGATACCTTTCATAGTAGATCACCTATTTCAAGTAAGAAGTGAGGCTGATTCCATGGGAATTTTGAAGGCTGGATTCCCTAAGGTACTTGATGAATCCAGGATCGATGTTCATGGCCGAACTGAACACAACCGTAGAACGGGAAATGGTCGAAGTAAAGCTGTGTGATGGCTATTGTCTTGGTTTACACCAATAGTGGAACAGTTCAAGACTATGAGTCACTGGTTTGCCAAGTAAATCCGATTGTCATTTACTAGGAAAGATTCAAGGCGAAAGCTACCTATTCTGATACAATTTTTTCACAAAAACTCTTTTAAGTGTCTGCATCAATATTACAGAATTGTGGGGGATTGTTGGAAATTCTCTAATATATATATATATATATATATATAGTATAAGTATGGGAGACATGTCCTTAAGTAGTGCCTTATGGGAAGGCACAAGTTTGAAGGGACATATCCTCTAAATTGGAAGGATGCATCTCTAGAACTTCTTAGGCTTTAGGAAAGGGTATAACCCTTAGGAGGATTACATCCTCTAAATTACAAGAGTGTTCTCAAACATTTGTTTTCAAATGGTTATAGATTTTGGTAATTGGTGATATTTTGCATGGTTATTACACTGACACGTGTGTTAGCAACATCAAAGCAGTTTCAGCCAGTGAGTGAATTGATCACTGTGTCGGCTTACTCCCACAGTTCCTGAGAAAATATTAAAATTTTCAATCTCTGCTGTGGTTTCTATGACAGCTTCTAGCTCCATCGCGAAACCCAGTTTCCTGAAATATGTACATTCGTAGACTTATCTCTCATCATCCAAATTGCCAGCTCTATGGCAAACCTCCTCTTATTCTTGGAACCTTATTGGTGGTTGTTGTATTTCCTCAGAATCTGGAATAGCGTATTAGCTAAATCAACTTCCCTGATTCCTAACCTTTGAAACATGATGCTGGATTCTTCAGAGTCATGAATCTGAAACATGTGCTGCTAGTCCAATCATCACTTCTGTAGTTTGTATTCTTCTGATATGATTGCCTTAAGAATCTCTGCAACGGAGAAGAGAATTAAACTATGACTCTTTGTTCCATTGGGATAAAAGCTTTGGTGATAGAAGAAATAGTTTGTTGTTAGCACTTATGTGAGTGGCGGCAGCTGTGATTCCTCTTAACTGATTGAAGCAATCTGCTCTCCGCTAAGCTGCAAAGCAAATTTCTCAAGATTCTTGCGCATTTGTTGTGAATAAACACACAATAATAGAGGTGAATTGAGAGAAAACTCTTCTTTTATATATACCCACAAAAGAATTACAAAGCTTACAATCCAAGCTTTACAAAAAACTCTCAAACACTTTACTCTCTATCTTTCTCACATTTGGGATAATTTTCTAATGGACTTAGGGCTCCTTATATAATGCTCAAACCGCGTGAACAGTTCACGCGGTTTGAGCAAGTTGGCAACTTTGCCAACTTCTCAAACACTCTTTGCAGCTTGGCCAAGTTGGCCAGCTGCAACACAGCATGTTGCATGCTGTAATACATCAAATCTCCCCCTGGTGAAGATTTCCCCAAAATCTGAGCCGACCATTAATCATCCAATCCGGATCCTCCAAAGGATCCTCCCCTGGCTGCATCTGTATGACTGCCTACGTACCCTGAGTTGGGATCAAGCCAATCGTAGTTCTCTGAATCTCCCCACTCTGACTATGTGGAGAGTTTTGTCATCCCGGCTATGGCACGACAGATTTCAAGCTTCTCCTTCGGTAAAACCTTCGTGAACATATCGGCACCGTTGTCGTCGGTGTGAATTTTCCTGAGTTCTAACAGCCTTGAGCTCAGGACGTCCCGTATCCAGTGATACCTCACATCGATATGTTTTGACCTCGAATGAAAGTGGAATTTTTACCGAGATAGATAGCACTCTGGCTATCGCAGTACAAAATGTACTTCTCTTGCTTGAAACCCAATTCCTGGACGAATGTCTTCATCCACAGCAATTCCTTGCAAGCTTCTGTCACTGCAATGAATTCTGCCTCTGTTGTAGAAAGTGCAACACACCTCTGCAACCTTGACTGCCATGCCACAGCTCCTCCTGAGAGAGTAATCAGATACCCCGAAGTAGACTTTCGGGTATCCACATCTCCTGCCATATCTGAATCGGTGTAGCCCATCAACACTGGTTTGTTGTGCTGCTTCCAAAACATAACCTCATTTGGATGTGCCTCGAAGATACCGCATAATCCATTTGACAGCATTCCAGTGTTCCCGTCCTGGGTTTGACATAAACCGGCTGACCAATCCAACTGCGTGTGCTAAGTCTGGCCTCGTGCACACCATGGCATACATAAGACTTCCCACTGCTGAGGTGTATGGAACCTGTTTCATTTCCTCCTTCCCTGTCTCAGTAGAGGGACTCTGCTGCGTACTCAATCTAAAGTGGGTAGCAAGAGGAGTGCTAACCGCTTTAGCCTTGTCCATCTGGAATCTCTGAAGTACCTTCTCGATGTACTCCTCCTGTGACAAGTATAATCTCCTGGCTTTCCGATCACGACCGATCCTGATGCCAAGAATCTGTTTAGCTGGCCCCAAGTCTTTCATCTCAAAAGACTTACTCAGTTGCTGCTTCAAATTATCAATCCTCGATTGATTCCTGCCAACTATCAACATATCATCTACATATAACGTAAGATGATAAAATCATCGTCAGAAAACTTTCTGAACGAAAACACAATGGTCTGAAGTAGTCTTCTTGTATCCCTGCTCCCCCATAACTGACTCAAACTTCACGTACCACTGTCTCGGTGCCTGTTTCAAACCGTAGAGGCTTTTCCTGAGTCTGCACACATAATCCTCTTTCCCGCTGACTCTGAAGCCTTCTGGTTGCTCCATGTAAATTTCTTCTTCCAGATCCCCGTGAAGAAATGCGGTCTTGACATCCATCTGCTCAACTTCCAGGTCGAGGCTTGCTGCTAAGCTGAGTACCACTCTGATGGATGACATCTTCACAACTGGAGAGAAGATTTCATCGAAGTCAATGCCTTTCCTCTGATTGAATCCCTTGACAACTAGTCTGGCTTTGTACCGGGGTTGTGAAGTATGCTCCTGTTGCTTCACCCTGTACACCCATTTGTTCTTCAAAGCCCGTTTGCCTCTTGGCAATTTCACCAACTCAAAAGTGTGATTGTCATGCAAAGATTTCATCTCATCTTGCATGGCTTCCTCCCACTTTTCTCTGTCTTCTGTTTCCACAGCCTCCTGGTAGCTCTCGGGTTCTCCCCCGTCAGTAAGCAGCACATACTCATATGCAGAGTATTGGTTGAAGGTCGCCTCTCTCTGTCAGACCTTCTCTGTGGAACTGTTGGTGGAACTTCTGGTACTGGTGGTTGATCATGATCATCATCTCTGGGAGCTTCATCACCTGTACCCTCATGTCTGGGAACCTCATCTTCAACTCGAACTGGCACCGGGTGTCTGAGGTTCTGGATTCACATTTCTGTATTGCTGGGGCATTGTCTTCATCTCTTTCTGATATCTTCTATGGTCTGGTCTTCAACAAAGACAACATCTCGGCTTCTGACGATCTTCTTCTCCACAGGATCATACAGTTTGTAGCCGAAATCATCCTGACCATAGCCAATAAAGACACACTGTCGCGTCTTTGCATCAAGCTTGGATCTCTCGTCCTTTGGGATGTGTACAAATGCTTTGCACCCAAAGACATGTAAGTGCTCGTACGACACTTCTTTACCTGTCCAAGCTTGGTTAGGAACATTACCTTTCAGTGCGACCGCTGGGGACATGTTCAAAACATGAACTGCTGTGATGAGTGCCTCCCCCCAGAATGTCTTCGGCAGCTTGGCTTGTGACAGCAAGCTTCTGATCCTCTCGCACAAGGTTCTGTTCATCCTCTCAGCTAGGCCATTCAGCTGAGGTGTCTTCGGAGGTGTCGTTTGATGTCTGATTCCTTGCGTCTTGCAGTACTGATCAAACGGACCTCTGTATTCTCCACCATTGTCTGTTCTGATGCACTTCAGTTTCTTGCCGGTTCTCTCTCTCCCCACCAAGCATGAAACTCCTTGAACACTCCCAGCACTTGATCTTTTCTCTTCAAGGTGTATGCCCAGATCTTCCTTGAATGATCATCAATAATGTCACAAAATACAGTGACCCTCCGAGTGTTCGTATCTGCATCGGACCACATACATCTGAATGTATGAGATCTAGTACCTCCGGTCCGGTTTCCGTTGAGGCGGGGAGCTCTGGAAGGATACTCTGTTCTGCTTTCCAGCCATGCAGTGTTCACACTTCCGTAAGTGTGAGTTCTTCAATTCCGGAAGAACATTCCGCCTGCGTAGTATCTCCATCCCTGTTTGGCTCATGTGACCGAGCTTTTTATGCCATAACTCGGCTGCCTCATTACTGTTGACTGTATTTATGCTACTATTTGAAAGCTTAGCATGCATCAAATACAGGGTTGAGTCTTTCTTACCTCGTGCCACGACCATTGATCCTTTAGTGAGCTTCCAGCATCCGTCACTAAAGGTGCTGCAGAAACCTTCATCATCCAGCTTGCCTGTTGAGATCAGGTTTAACCGGATATCTGGGATGTGCTTGACTCCCTTCAACACTAGCCTTGTCCCGTTCTCTGTTTCAAGGCAGATGTCTCCAATACCGACGGCTTTGGACTGTCCGTCATTCCCCATCCTTACAGCACCGTAGTCCCCTGGTGTGTAAGATGAAAAGAAGTCTCTGCGAGATGTGGCGTGTATGGATGCGCCACTATCTATCACCCAACTGGTCTCGTGGCTGGCAAGATTCACAACATTTTCTTCATACATTATGCAGAAGTCTTTGGAGGTTTTCTCGGTGGTTGTAGCAACTCTTTCTTGATTAGAGTCACCATCTCTCCTGGACTGCTCGTTCTTCAGTTTGTAGCAATCCCGCTTCATATGGCCTTTCTTTCTTACAGTGATAGCACTCAATATCCCTCTCGTTCTTGATTTCCCTCGGTTCTTGTCTGATCTCCCTGGGCCTCGGCTTTTACTCCTCCCCCTTCTGGTGTTCTTTTCTCTGTCACTAGAGCTTCTGAGGTTGAGGCTGATGCTGACTCCTGCATTCTCGTCCTCTTTTCTTCCTCGAAGATCCTGGTCTTTGCCATCTCCATAGTGACTTTCCCATCTGCGGCTGAATTGATCACCGTAGATCTGAACGTTTCCCAAGATTCTGGTAACGTATTAAGGAGTATTAACCATTTACCTCATCTCCGAAGTCTATGCCCAATCCAGACAATTCCTTCATGGTTCCGAGGAAGTCATTGATATGATCTGCCACAGCTGTACCCTCCTGGTATTTCAAACCCATCATCTTCTTGATGTAGTACAGCTTGTTGTTTCCAGTCTTTTCTTGGAAAAGCTCCTCCAGCTTTCCCCATAAGGTACGTGCATTTGCATCTTCACTGACATGGTTGACGATACTATCGTCGATCCACTGACGAATAGTACTGCATGTTTTCTGGTGAAGATTAGCCCACTTCTCATCGGATATTCCTTCTGGTTTCTTCTCTCCAGAAATACCGGTCCATCATAGTCCTTCACATACAGAAGGTCTTTCATCCTTCCTCTCCATGTGAAATAGTTTGTACTGGTTAACAAAATCATTTTTCCGTTGCTCCCCTCCATCATAAAAATTCTAAGCAGAATTTCAAAAAACGGACCTCACCGTTGCGTCCGGAATGGTCGAAAATGGTGGAAATGACACTTCGTTTGTCAAAATCCGACACAGGGACCAAATTGCAAATTCCAGAAATTACAGGGGTCAAAGTGCAATTTCCGAAAGTTCAGGGGCCAAAGTGAAATTACGGAAAAAGTTCAGGGACTAAGTTGCAATTTACAAAAAGTTCAGGGACTAAATTGTAAATATCTGAAAGTATAGGGGCTAAACTGTAATTTTCAGAAAGTTAAGGGACCTATCTGAAATTTACCAGGCACCGCTGACGTGGCAGCTGACTGGGCTGCTGACTGTGCGCTGACGTGGCGCTGACTGGGCGCTGACGTGGCGGATGACTGGGCTGCTGACTGTGCGCTGACGTGGCGCTGACTGTGCGCTGACTGGGGCGACACGTGGCTTGACTGGACCGCTGACGTGAGTCGTCTTCTTCCTCAGGTTGGCGCGTGCAGGAGCGTGTGTGCGCGTGGAGCGCGTGAGAAACCCTCTGTCTGGCGCGTGCGGTCTCTCTGGACCTCCGATCGATCGCCGGAAAATATCACCGTGCTCGTCTCTCCGTGAAAAGTCCGATGATATGCTCAAAATCGATTTTCGACAACTTTCGTCGGAATCGACTTTCCGAACCGAAACTTCGTTTCTGAATTTCGGGATCCCTCCGTGGAACCGTAGCTCTGATACCACTTGTTGTGAATAAACACACAATAATAGAGGTGAATTGAGAGAAAACTCTTCTTTTATATATACCCACAAAAGAATTACAAAGCTTACAATCCAAGCTTTACAAAAAACTCTCAAACACTTTACTCTCTATCTTCCTCAGGATTTGGGATAATTTTCTAATGGACTTAGGGCTCCTTATATAATGCTCAAACCGCGTGAACAGTGTCACGTGGTTTGAGCAGTTGCAACTTTGCTAACTTCTCAAACCTCTGCTTTGCAGCTGGCCAAGTTGGCCAGCTGCAACACAGCATGTTGCATGCTGTAATACATCAGCATTTACTCTAATCAACGGAACCTCCAGTGATTCAACTAGCTTGTCCACCACCTTCAATTTCAAGATCCTGTGGCAATTACTTTTGCTGTCCAATGCGAGCATTGCTAGTGCTTCTCCTGCAGCAATCCTTACATGTTTATGGTTTTCTGGCATTCCCTCTTTGAAGAAAATGTTGAACAACTCCTTCAGGATTCCTCCGGTGGCCCCAATCCTCTCAGTTGCATCTGCTTCTAGTGCAAGACTAGTTAGAATGTCTATGCCCAACTTTTGCAGCGATGGTTGTTTTTCTCCATGTATCAAAATATCCCTGATGTTACTGATTGTGAAAACAACCTCCGAAATCTCTCTTCTAAGACGTTCCCCTGTTACACCTGTTGTGCTTGCCAGCATCTTCACCAGTTTCAGAGAACGTTTCACCGTCAACAAGCTCTCTTCGGCATGGGTAAATCAATAATCTTTGGTAGTAGCCCCGTTGTATTTCCAATTTTCCGCAGTTGTCATGGTCGCGGGCAAGTTTCTTCATAAGAAGTCCTAAATGATTAAACGTCCAGTCCGTAATTTGCATGATCAAGAATGATCTTCTTTTCGTCAAGTTCATATGTCGCAGCACCAGAGCTCCTATTTGTTTGTAGCAGAGATGATATTGATGCCATTGCGCCAGGTATGCCAGCTACTCGAAGAGAGTTCTGCTTGTTGCCAGCTAATTTTAACAATATTTCTGCAGCCGATCGCCTGATCTCCTCCTGTTGTAGGTCTTTCCAGTTCAACATTTCAACAAATCTTTCAATCAAAGACAGATTTATCCCAATCTTCTGAAGGGTATCATCAGAAAACCGCTCACTCGTTGCAAATTGGCGAAGAATTCTTGCGCCAATGAGTTGCTCATCAGGGGAATTTGAATCCAAAAGCTCCATACCAAAACTAACCATATCCAATTTCAACCCATCGAATATGCTTCCATTAACACACTTTGAATATGCATCATAGAAAAACCTTCGAATCGAAACCAAACCTGATGGCCCAAAATCACATTCTCTGTTCACCTCTTCCAGTAGTTTACAGTATATGACCTTCCACTCCCAGTAAGCTTTCTCCATTAGAAACAACAAAGCTTCTGCCAAGGCCAAGGAATAGAAAATGATCAGAGCTGCTTCGCGGTTCCTCTTGTCAGTATCTCCTTTAGCTACATCACCATAGTTATGTCTGATCAGCTTCATCAGTGAGAGAGCCACACAAGTTGTTGCAGATGCAAGCTGGAGCAAATAGAGAAGTTTACTGATATTTCTTGTAAGGAACACCCATTGAGCATAGGGTAGAAGCGGAACATCTTCACTTGCCCATGTCCTAGTTGGCTTCCTTTGCCAGTTTCTAGTTCCATCACTACTTTCTGCTATCTCCCTGCGCTTCCCAATAACTATTGGCCGGAACATTGATTTTGCAGCTTCAATGAGATAATCAGAACCGGAATTTTTTTCATGAAAACTGTTGATTCCAGCATCTGCAAGTGACCATGTGGCTTGGTGCTGCCATTCTAGCTCTTGACTTCTGCTAAAAATACGAGCACCTTCAATCAACAAAATAAAGGTGATGAACCAGAAGTCAGTCTTGTCCAAAGTGATGGCGAAACCACCAAGAAGAACAACTGTTGCCCAAATGAATCCAAGAGTTCCAAGACCAGTTGCCGCCTTCTCAAGAATTGCAAGGTGCAGGGCGAAAAGGGTCAGTTTCTTTTCAGGTGCAGCAACCGCAGGTATCTTTGGAGAAACAGAACTTGCATTGCTGCTCTGAGGTTCAAAGATGGTGGTACTTGAACTACCAACTGTTTTACTAAGCTTTCGAAGCTCATCGACATTCAAATGAAGCTCATCTTCTGTGGACGCCCCACGATCCATGCTACAGCTCTCAAAACTCAATGCTTGTTCTGTTTGGTCTTAGGTGGGGGGATTTGTTGGGTAGTTATAAGGAAAAAGAGGAAGAGAATGAGCTTTGTGGTGGACGTTTATTTTCTGAAGTGAAAAACAAAATATAAAGAAAATTATTTCTATTTCTGTCAATGTTCCTAGGAAGTGGAGGGTGATAAAATAGTGATTAAAACTAATCACAAAATACATATATATAGCATACATACATAAATACATATTATGGAATTAAGATTCAAAATAGAATTCCTAGTACTTTAGGATTCATGATTTTACTATATTTCCTTATTAGATACATATTCCTACATTCATTATTATTACTCATTACTATAGGATTCCTTTTATATTTGGTTTTCTATGTAACCTATATAAGACCTCTACCATTGTAAATTCATATAGAGTAAATTGAAGACTTTCTTTCATTATCTAATATGGTATCAGACAACGGGTTCTCACTTTTTTAGTTTCACTCTCTCTGTTTTCATCGGCGTGTGGGGATCACGGCCACCATCGGCACGTGAACCTCACACGCCACCCCTTCATAAGTGTGTTTTGGCCTGTTCCTTTCAGGTTCGACTCTTTTAAGATTTTGCTTCCGCTCTTTGTCGGGATTTCACTCCCTCTCTGTCGAGATTTAACTCTCTCTTTGGCTTTGGTTCTCTCAGGCTTCGGCTCTCTCAGGCTTCGCACCCTTTTAGGCTTCGGCTCCCCCTTTGGACTTCGTAGGTTAAAGCTCTCAGGCTTCGGCATCCTCTTGGGTTTCGGCTCTCCTTTCGGGCTTCGTAGGTTAAAGCTCTCCGGCTTCGGCTCCCCCTTCGGGCTTCGTAGGTTAAATTTCAGGACTCCGCTATCCGATTTCAAGATACAACCTCAAGCTTGTTCTTTCGTCACCAGCTTGAGTTTGAGGGGGGGGTTGTTAAGGAGTGTTAAGGAATATTATTATTGAAATCTATATTATGGAATCAAGATCCAAAATAGAATTCCTAGTACCTTTAGGATTCATGATTTTATTATATTTCCCTATTAGATACATATTTCCTATATTCATTATTAGTATTCATTATTATAGGATTCCTTTTCTATTTTGGTTTTCTATGTAACCTAGTTAAAGGCCCATACCATTGTAAATTCATATAGAGTGAATTCAAAACTCTTTCATTATGTATCAGACAACAAGTTCTCACTTTTCTAATTTCACTCTCTCTGTTTTCATCGATGTGTGGGGATCACCTCTCTCCCTCTTCAGATTCTTTACAAGCACCTTTTTCCTTTTTATTGTTGTTGCTAAAAGAAAAGTAATTATTTTCTCCTCCTTTTCTTGTTCTTCTCTTTAAATGATCACCAGAAACAACCCTATTGGGGTAGCAATCAAATTCTGTCAAAGGGTAAAGAAAGGGGAAATTGTTTGGACTTTAATTATTCTTTGAAACAAAACCATGATTTTTTTTCCCTAAGAGACATTCACTTTTACTTCCCTCCAACAATACCAGTTGCAACTAACAGCTTCAACACCATCCTTTTTACATAGCTTAGGTCCCATTGACCAGACTTTAGCTTGGAAATAAAAAGTCAACCTCACTGAGGCCCGTAAGGCAAGAGCCACTGACCAACTGGCACTTAATATGTACCACAATCCATCTATATTCAGTAATATCTCTAAAATATCAATTGATTATGAACAAAATTGTAGAAACTAATTTTAAATAATGAAATGGATTCCCTTATTCCGTCCAAATTGATTATTTTATTTCCAAGAGACGTTGTTTGGTAGTGTTGAGTTGAGATTTGATCTTCAGGTCCTGAATTCGAATCTAAAGAGTACGTTTCTTGTAAGAATTTGAGAGCCGGGGATTTTATTTGCTCCACTTGAGCCCGAAAGGAATGGTTTGAAGGTAGGGTTTCCAATAATTTCAAAAAAAAAATGTGTTAAAATTATCTTTAGTACTTTATGATTAACAGTAGTCATCATTATATCACCTTCACAATTTTATTATAGGGTTTTGCAATTCAAATACATTTACTAAATTTTGAGAACAGTGACTTACAAACTCCCCTCACTAACCTTTACAAACACCCCTTTTCCTTTTTATTCTTGTTGCTAGAACAAAAGTATTACCTACTTTTCTAATTCTTTTTTTGTTCTCCACTTTAAATGATCACCAGAACAAACCTAACTGGCACTTATGTACCAAAATCCATCTATATTCACTAATATCTATCAATTGATTAAGAACAAAGTATGCAGAAACTAAATTGGCAAAGAATTAGGAGAAAACATAATAACTTCGTAATCAGCAAATTAAAGTAAGTGACACGCGAATTATGTAGAATCCATCTGCATTACACTTCTAAGAACCCTCCAAGATAATTTTCGGTGGATGATTTTCTTCTTTAAATTTACGGTATAAGTTTCCAAATTACCTTTAGGTGATTTTTTTGTTTTGTTGACTTTTGAGTGGTGTATTCTCCTATAAATAGGGAGATCATTTAAGAACTCAAATCATCTCCAACAAAAAGCTCTAAGTAAGATAGTTTAGAATGTAAGCTTTAAGAAAGAGAGTTTAGAGAGTGTAGTTAGTCTGCGAGTTTTTTTTTTGGTATAAGTTTTGTGATATTTATAAATTCTATTTAAGTAGTAATAGAGAGCATATATTTGGAAAGATCATATGTAACCACTGTTGGAATTCTGAACTGTTTTATCGGAGTACAATACACATGGCCTGCATGTACAAAATCTCATAAGAATGATGTGAATTGCCAAGTAATGAGGACAGATGGAAGTAGTAGAGATACACATATGACGATAGTACTTTTGTATATAAGTTTGATATGTAAATGTGTTGATAATTACATTAACTTTAAAATAGTAATAATATTGGATGGTCTTATATTGAAATAATTTTATTATTATAAATTAATTTTAAAGTTAATATTTTTAGTCGTTGATTTTGGAAAAATTGTCAAATTTCTCTATTATTACTCAATACAAAAAACATCCTTCATAATTTTATTATTTGGTTTTGCAATCCAAAATACATTTTCTAAATTTTGAGAAACAGTGACTTACAAACTTGTCCACTCCCCTCACTAACCTCAAACACCTTTTTCCTTTTTATTCTTGTTGCTAGAACAAAAGTAATTTTTGCTTTACCTACTTTTCTAATCCTTTTCTTGTTCTTCTCTTTAAATGATCACCAGAACAAACCTATTGGGGGAGGCAATCAAATTCGGTCAAAAAAAAAGAAGGGGAAATTGTTTGGACTTTAATTATTATTTTTTTTTCTAAGAGACATTCACTTTTACTTCCCTCCAACAATACCAGTTGCAACTGACAGCTTCCTATATTCCGTCCAGATTGAGTGGCACCATCCATTTTCCGTAAGGCAAGAGCCACTGACCAACTGGCACTTAATATGTACCACAATCCATCTATATTCACTAATATCTCTAAAATACCAATTGATTATGAACAAAGTATGCAGAAACTAATTTTAAATTTATAAATGGATTCCCCTTTTCTACCACATTTAAATCCTATTCGCTCTTTGGCGGGTGAAACAGATGATGCATGGATTTAGGAATAACGTCTTTTATTGTTGCCTCAAATCAGCTCGAGTCCTCAAATCCAGTTCTGCTTGCACTTGCAGATGTATTATCGAACAAGTCTTCAAATTCATTAGGGGAATCTTATTGTTGCCTCAAATCAGCTCGAGTCCAATCGTCCACGCATATTGTTGCTTCTAGAGTGCTTGGATGTAATGAAGATTGTCTAACTTCCAATATATTGTCTCTCATGCTGAAAGCTTGCTCAACCGTAATGGTGGAAACAAGTGCTGCCAATATCTCTTTAGCAATAATTGATAATACATGATATACATTTTGATGTCGATTCCACCATTCAAGGATTTGAAAATTTTTACTAAATAAACTTTCAGTTGAAAACTCAAAATTTGTAAATAAATAATTATCTAATTCCGGATTATTAGTCGTGTTATCCCTATGTTTTTTATTTCGTTGTAGTAACCAACGATCACCCGCACTAAGTCTTGTTTGCATCACGGATTCGCTACTACTGGATTGTCCTACTGATTGCAAGTTATATCCTTTAATATAATCATTAAATAACTCTTTAAATCAATTTTATTTTAGCTATTATTCTTGTAATATCAATTTCATCTAATATTCCTAAATATACATAGTAAGCTGTAAAGCACGATTCAAACCTTCTAATTTAAATTTAGGATAAAAAAACAGCAACGATAAGACAAAGTAAATGAATGTCTCTAAAATAATGCAATCATTTTTGTTTCATAACATTAATAGCTTCAAACAAAATAATATCATTAGGATCGGAACTTTCAACATGCTCATCGAGAGTACTGACAATATTCAAACTTTCAAGAATAAATAAATGTATTGTAGGATAATAAACTCCGCTAAAAATATTTGTAGCATTATTAAAAAAAATTTAAATTTCTAAAATTTTAACACAAATTTCTCATTGATTAGGAAAAAGTGTGATATATTGAACATGTTGAGGAAAAAACTACATAATACATATTTGTATTGCAAAGCTTGACATAAAAGAAAATAAGTTGAATTTCAACATGTTGGAACATCTCGTGAAAATTTTATCGGTTTAATACCATTTAATTTACAAAACTTGGCCCATTCTCTCCTAACTTGAGAATATGACCAAATATAATTAAGTGATTTCTTAATAGAATCAATGAAATGTGATAATTTTTCCTGACCATATTGAACACATAAATTAAGGATATGACATGTGCAACGAACATGAAAAAATCGACCGTCTAAATTTGGTTCACATATTTCTATTAAATCAGTGATTGATGCAGTATTTGCAAATGCATTATCAAATCCAATAATTAAAATTTAACCTAATAAATCATATTCATAAAAAAATTACTTTCATCATTCTATAAATATTTTGTGCAGTATGTTGTTCATCAAAAACTCTAGATGCAATAAGTCGTTTTTGCATGTTCCATGATGCATCAATCCAATAACAAGTCACACCCGTGTATGAGTGTGTTTGCCAATGGTCACTCTAAATAACAGAACAAATAGAAAGACGACCTTCAATATCTCTAACTGTTTCATTTAAAATAATTTTATCATCTTTGTATAATTTAAAATTTTGACGTTTTGTTGTATTTCGAGTTATTCTACAAGCAGCAGGATTTAAAGCATTTTGAACGTATTTAGTAAAAGTAAGTTTTTCACCAAAACTTAAAGAAAGATGTGACATACAAGTTAATTTAGCAAATTCTTCTATATTTTTAGCATCATAATATTTAAATAAAT